>JAFELL010001658.1:0-60147 GCA_019059645.1 Caranx melampygus
CTGAGACCACAACAGCTGCTGAAACCACATCTGGCCAGACCGAGGCCACAACAACACAGCCTGCTGAGTCCACATCTGCTCAGACCGGCCACAACACACAGCCTGCTGAGACCACAACAGCTGCTGAAACAACATCTGCTCAGACCGAGGCCACAACACACAGCCTGCTGAGACCAAACAGCTGCTGAAACCACCAGCTGGCCAGACCGAGGCCACAAACAACACAGCCTGCTGAGACCACATCTGCTCAAACCGAGGCCACCAACAACACAGCCTGCTGAGACCACAACAGCTGCTGAAACAACATCTGCTCAGACCGAGGCCACAACAACACAGCCTACTGAGACCACATCTGCTCAGACCGAGGCCACAACACACAGCCTGCTGAGACCACATCTGGTCAGACAGAGGCCACAACACACAGCCTGCTGAGACCACAACACCTGCTGAAACACATCTGGCAGACCGAGGCCACAACAACACAGCCTGCTGAACCACACTGCTCAGACCGAGGCCACAACACACACAGCCTGCTGAGACCACTACAGCACCTGAGTCAACATCTGCTCAGACCGAGGCCACAACAACACAGCCTGCTGAGACCACAACAGCTGCTGAAACAACATCTGCTCAGACCGAGGCCACAACAACACGCCTGCTGAGACCACATCTGCTCAGACCGAGGCCACAACAACCAGCCTGCTGACCACAACAGGTGCTGAAACAACATCTTCTCAGACCGAGGCCACAACAACACAGCCTGCTGAGACCACAACAGCTGCTGAACAACATCTGCTCAGACCGAGGCCACAACAACACAGCCTGCTGAGACCACAACAGCTGCTGAAACAACATCTGCTCAGACCGATGCCACAACAACACAGCCTGCTGAGACCACATCTGTCAGACCGATGCCAACAACAACACAGCCTGCTGAGACCACAACAGCTGCTGAAACACATCTGCTCAGACCGAGCCACAACAACACAGCCTGCGGAGACCACAACAGCAGCTGAAAAACATCTGGTCAGACCGAGGCCACAACACACAGCCGCTGAGACCACCATCTGGTCAGACCGAGGCCACAACGACACAGTCTGCTGAGACCACAACAGCTGCTGAAACACATCTGCTCAGACCGAGGCCACAACAACACGCCTGCTGAGACCACAACAGCAGCTGAAACACATCTTGTCACCGAGGCCACAACAACACAGCCTGCTGAGACCACATCTGCTCAGACCGAGGCCACAACAACACAGCCTGCTGAGACCACAACAGCAGCTGAAACAACATCTGGTCAGACCGAGGCCACAACACACAAGCCTGCTTAGACCACATCTGCTCAGACCGAGGCCACAACAACACAGCCTACTGAGACCCACATCTGCTCAGACCGAGGCCACAACAACACAGCCTGCTGAGACCACAACAGCAGCTGAAACAACATCTGGTCAGACCGAGGCCACAACAACACAGCCTGCTGAGACCACTCTGCTCAGACCGAGCACAACACCAGCCTGCTGAGACCACAACAGCTGCTGAAACACATCTGCTCAGACCGAGGCCACAACAACACAGCCTGCTGAGACCAAACAGCTGCTGAAACAACATCTGGCCAGACCGAGGCCACAACAACACAGCCTGCTGAGACCACATCTGGTCAGACAGAGGCCACAACACACAGCCTGCTGAGACCACAACAGCAGCTGAAACAACATCTGGTCAGACCGATGCCACAACAACACAGCCTGCTGAGACCACATCTGCTCAGACCGAGGCCACAACAACACAGCCTGCTGAGACCACAACAGCTGCTGAAACACATCTGCTCAGACCGGTGCCACAACAACACAGCCTGCTGAGACCACATCTGGTCAGACCGGTGCCACAACAACACAGCCTGCTGAGACCACATCTGCTGAGACTGATGTCACGACAACACAGCCTCTGAGACCACATCTGGTCAGACAGAGGCCACAACAACACAGCCTGCTGAGACCACAACAGCTGCTGAAACAACATCTGCTCAGACCGAGGCCACAACAACCAGCCTGCTGAGACCACATCTGCTCAGACCGGGCCACAACAACACAGCCTGCTGAGACCACAACAGCTGCTGAAACAACATCTGCTCAGACCGAGGCCACAACACACAGCCTGCTGAGACCACAACAGCTGCTGAAACAACATCTGGCCAGACCGAGGCCACAACAACACAGCCTGCTGAGACCACATCTGCTCAAACCGAGGCCACAACAACACAGCCTGCTGAGACCACAACAGCTGCTGAAACAACATCTGCTCAGACCGAGGCCAAACACACAGCCTACTGAGACCACATCTGCTCAGACCGAGGCCACAACAACACCGCCTGCTGAACCACATCTGGTCAGACAGAGGCCACAACAACACAGCCTGCTGAGACCACAACAACTGCTGAAACAACATCTGCTCAGACCGAGGCCACAACAACACAGCCTGCTGAGAACCACATCTGCTCAGACCGAGGCCACAACAACACAGCCTGCTGAGACCACAACAGCTACTGAAACCACATCTGCTCAGACCGAGGCCACAACAACACAGCCTGCTGAGACCACTACAGCACCTGAGTCAACATCTGCTCAGACCGAGGCCAAACAACACAGCCTGCTGAGACCACAACAGCTGCTGAAACCATCTGCTCAGACCGAGGCCACAACAACACAGCCTGCTGAGACCACATCTGCTCAGACCGAGGCCACAACAACACAGCCTGCTGAGACCACAACAGGTGCTGAAACAACATCTGCTCAGACCGAGGCCACAACAACACAGCCTGCTGAGACCACAACAGCTGCTGAAACAACATCTGCTCAGACCGATGCCACAACAACACAGCCTGCTGAGACCACATCTGGTCAGACCGATGCCACAACAACACAGCCTGCTGAGACCACAACAGCAGCTGAAACAACATCTGGTCAGACCGGGGCCACAACAACACAGCCTGCTGAGACACAACAGCAGCTGAAACAACATCTGGTCAGACCGATGCCACAACAACACAGCCTGCTGAGACCACATCTGCTCAGACCTGGCCACAACAACACACCTCTGAGACCACAACACTCTTCTGAAACAACATCTGGTCAGACCGATGCCACAACAACACAGCCTGCTGAGACCACAACAGCTGCTGAAACAACATCTGGTCAGACCGAGGCCACAACCACGCCTGCTGAGACCACATCTGCTCAGACCGAGGCCACAACAAACAGCCTGCTGAGACCACATCTGCTCAGACCGAGGCCAACAACACAGCCTGCTGAGACCACATCTGGTCAGACCGATGCCACAACAACACAGCCTGCTGAGACCACATCTGCTCAGACCGATTCCACAACAACACAGCCTGCTGAGACCACAACAGCTGCTGAACAACATCTGCTCAGACCGAGGCCACAACAACACAGCCTGCTGAGACCACATCTGGTCAGACCGACGCCACAACAACACAGCCTGCTGAGACCACAACAGCAGCTGAAACGACATCTGGTCGACCGATGCCACAACAACACAGTCTGCTGAGACCACATCTGCTCATACTGAGCCACCACCACACAGCCTGCTGAGACCACATCTGCTCAGACCGAGGCCACAACGACACAGCCTGCTGAGACCACAACAGCTGCTGAAACAACTCTGCTCAGACCGAGGCCACAACAACACAGCCTGCTGAGACCACAACAGCTCTGAAACAACATCTGGTCAGACCGGTGCCACAACAACACAGCCTGCTGAGACCACATCTGGTCAGACCGGTGCCACACAACACAGCCTGCTGAGACCACATCTGCTGAGACTGATGTCACGACAACACAGCCTGCTGAGACCACATCTGGTCAGACCAATGCCACAACTTCACCAACTGCACTCCCTGTTGAGACCACATCTGGTCAGACCGGTGCCCAACAACACAGCCTGCTGAGACCACATCTGCTGAACTGATGCCACAACAACACAGCCTGCTGAGACCACATCTGGTCAGACCGGTGCCACAACAACACAGCCTGCTGAGACCACATCTGCTGAGACTGATGCCACAACAACGCAGCCTGCTGAGACCACATCTGGTCATACCGATGCCACGACAACACACCTGGTTAGACCACAACAGCAGCTGAAACAACATCTGCTCAGACCGAGGCCACAACAACACAGCCTGCTGAGACCACATCTGGTCAGACCGATGCCACAACAACACAGCCTGCTGAGACCACAACAGCTGCTGAACACCCTGCTCAGACCGAGGCCACAAACAACACCGCCTGCTGAGACCACAACAGCTGCTGAAACAACATCTGCTCAGACCGAGGCCACAACAACACAGCCTGCTGAGACCACAACAGCACCTGAAACAACATCTGCTCAGACCGAGCCACAACAACACAGCCTGCTGAGACCACAACAGCACCTGAAACAACATCTGCTCAGACCGATGCCACAACAACACAGCCTGCTAAGACCACATCTGGTCAGACCGAGGCCACAACACACAGCCTGCTGAGACCACAACAGCAGCTGAAACAACATCTGTCAGACCGATGCCACAACAACACAGCCTGCTGAGACCACATCTGCTCAGACCGAGGCCACAACAACACAGCCTGCTGAGACCACAACAGCTGCTGAAACAACATCTGCTCAGACCGAGGCCACAACACACAGCCTACTGAGACCACATCTGCTCAGACCGAGGCCACAACAACACAGCCTGCTGAGACCACATCTGTCAGCAGAGGCCACAACAACACAGCCTGCTGAGACCACAACAGGCTGAAACAACATCTGCTCAGACCGAGGCCACAACAACACAGCCTGCTGAGACCACAACAGCACCTGAACAACATCTGCTCAGACCGAGGCCACAACAACACAGCCTGCTGAGACCACAACAGCAGCTGAAACAACATCTGGTCAGACTGAGGCCACAACAACACAGCCTGCTGAGAACACACAACAGCAGCTGAAACAACATCTGGTCAGACCGAGGCCACACAACACAGCCTGCTGAGACCACATCTGGTCAACAGATGCCACAACAACACAGCCTGCTGAGACCACAACAGCAGCTGAAACAACATCTGCTCAGACCGAGGCCACAACAACACAGCCTGCTGAGACCACAACCGCAGCTGAAACAACATCTGGTCAGACCGAGGCCACAACACACACCTGCTGAGACCACACAGCTGCTGAAACAACATCTGGCCAGACCGAGGCCACAACAACACAGCCTGCTGAGACCACACAGCAGCTGAAACAACATCTGGTCAGACCGAGGCCACAACAACACAGCCTGCTGAGACCACAACAGCACTGAAACAACATCTGCTCAGACCGATGCCACACAACACAGCCTGCTGAGACCACATCTGCTCAGACCGAGGCCACAACAACACAGCCTGCTGAACCACAACAGGAGCTGAAACAACATCTGCTCAGACCGAGGCCACAACAACACAGCCTGCTGAGACCACATCTTGTCAGACCGATGCCACAACAACACAGCCTGCTGAAACAACATCTGGTCAGACCGAGGCCACAACAACACAGCCTGCTGAGACCACAACAGCTGCTGAAACAACATCTGCTCAGACCGAGGCCACAACACACAGCCTGCTGAGACCACAACAGCAGCTGAAACAACATCTGCTCAGACCGAGGCCACAACACACAGCCTGCTGAGACCACATCTGCTCAGACCGAGGCCACAACACACAGCCTGCTGAGACCACATCTGCTCAGACCGAGGCCACAACAACACAGCCTGCTGAACCACACAGCACCTGAAACAACATCTGCTCAGACCGAGGCCACAACAACACAGCCTGCTGAGACCACATCTGGTCAGACCGATGCCACAACAACACAGCCTGCTGAAACAACATCTGGTCAGACCGAGGCCACAACAACACAGCCTGCTGAGACCACACACTGCTGAAACAACATCTGCTCAGACCGAGGCCACAACAACACAGCCTGCTGAGACCACATCTGCTCAGACCGAGGCCACAACAACACAGCCTGCTGAGACCACAACAGGTGCTGAAACAACATCTGTTCAGACCGAGGCCACAACAACACAGCCTGCTGAGACCACATCTGGTCAGACCGACGCCACAACAACACAGCCTGCTGAGACCACAACAGCAGCTGAAACAACATCTGTTGACCGATACCACAAACACACAGCCGCTGAGACCACATCTGCTCAGACCGAGGCCACAACAACCACAGCCTGCTGAGACCACATCAGCTGCTGAAACAACATCTGCTCAGACCGAGGCCACAACAACACAGCCTGCTGAGCCACAACAGCTGCTGAAACAACATCTGGCCAGACCGAGGCCACAACAACACAGCCTGCTGAGACCACAAGAGCACCTGAAACAACATCTGCTCAGACCGAGGCCACAACAACACAGCCTGCTGAGACCACAACAGCACCTGAACAACATCTGCTCAGACCGATGCCACAACAACACAGCCTGCTGAGACCACATCTGGTCAGACGGTGCCACAACAACACAGCCTGCTGAGACCACATCTGCTGAGACTGATGTCACGACAACACAGCCTGCTGAGACCACTCTGGTCACCGATGCCACACTTCACCAACTGCACTCCCTGTTGAGACCACATCTGGTCAGACCGTGCCACAACAACACAGCCTGCTGAGACCACATCTGCTGAGACTGATGCCACAACAACACAACCTGCTGAGACCACATCTGGTCAGACCGTGCCACAACAACACAGCCTGCTGAGACCACATCTGCTGAGACTGATGCCCCAACACGCAGCCTGCTGAGACCACAACAGCAGCTGAAACAACATCTCCTCAGACCGAGGCCACACAACACAGCCTGCTGAGACCACATCTGGTCAGACCGATGCCACAACAACACAGCCTGCTGAGACCACATCTGGTCAGACCGTGCACAACAACACAGCCTGCTGAGACCACATCTGCCAGACCGATGCCACACACACAGCCTGCTGAGACCACATCTGCTCAGACCGTTGCCACAACAACACCGCCTGCTGAGACCACATCTGGTCAGACCGATGCCACGACAACACAGCTCTCTGAGACCACAACAGCAGCTGAAACAACGTCTGGTCAGACCGATGCCACAACAACACAGCCTGCTGAGACCACATCTGCTCAGATCGAGGCCACAACAACACAGCCTGCTGAGACCACATCTGATCAGACCGATGCCACAACACCACAGCCTGCTGATACCACATCTGCTGAGACTGATGCCACGACACACAGCCTGCTGAGACCACATCTGGTCAGACCGATGCCACGACAACACAGCCTGCTGAGACCACAACAGCAGCTGAACAACATCTGGTCAGACCGAGGCCACAACAATACAGCCTGCTGAGACCACGTCTGGTCAGACCGTGCCACAAGTACGCACCTCTGCGACCACATCTGCTGAGACTGATGCCACAACAACACAGCCTGCAGAGACCACATCTGTCATACCTTGCCACAACAACACAGCCTGCTGAGACCACATCTGCTCAGACCGAGGCCACAACAACACAGCCTACTGAGACCACATCTGCTCAGACCGATGCCACGACAACACAGCCTGGTGAGACCACATCTGGTCAGACCGAGGCCACAACAACACAGCCTACTGAGACCACATCTGGTCAGACCGAGGCCACAACAACACAGCCTGCTGAGACCACAACAGCACCTGAGTCAACATCTGGTCAGACCGATGCCAACAACACAGCACCTGCTGAGACCACATCTGGTCAGACCGAGGCCACAACAACACAGCCTACGAGACCACATCTGGTCAGACCGAGGCCACAACAACACAGCCTGCTGAGACCACAACAGCACCTGAGTCAACATCTGTCAGACCGATGCAGCAACAACACAGCCTGCTGAGACCACATCTGGTCAGACCGGTGCCACAACAACACAGCCTGCTGAGACCACATCTGGTCAGACCCGTGCCACACCCACACAGCCTGCTGAGACCACATCTGCTGAGACTGATTCCACAACAACACAGACTGCTGAGACACATCTGCTGAGACTGATGCCACAACAACGCAGCCTGCTGAGACCACATCTGCTGAGACCGGTGCCCAACAACACAGCCTGCTGAGACCACATCTGGTCAGACCGATGCCACGACAACACAGCCTGCTGAGACCACAACAGCAGCTGAAACAACATCTGCTCAGACGATGCCACAACCACAGCCTGCTGAGACGACAACAGCAGCTGAACACGTCTGGTCAGACCGATGCCACAACAACACAGCCTGCTGAGACCACATCTGCTCAGACCGAGGCCACAACACACACCTGCTGAGACCACATCTGGTCATCAGACCGATGCCACAACAACACAGCCTGCTGAGACCACATCTGCTGAGACTGATGCCACGACAACACAGCCTGCTGAGACCACATCTGATCAGACCGGTGCCACAAACAACACAGCCTGCTGAGACCACATCTGTCAGACTGATGCCACAACAACACAGCCTGCTGAGACCACATCTGGTCAGACCGATGCCACGACAACACAGCCTGCTGAGACCACAACAGCAGCTGAAACAACATCTGTCAGACCGAGGCCACAACAACACAGCCTGCTGAGACCACATCTGGTCAGACCGATGCCACGACACACAGCCTGCTGAGACCACGTCTGCTGAGACTGATGCCACAACAGCACAGCCTGCTGAGACCACATCTGGTCAAACCGGCCACAACAACACAGCCTACTGAGACCACATCTGGTCAGACCGATGCCACGACAACACAGCCTGTGAGACCACAACAGCAGCTGAAACAACATCTGGTCAGACCGATGCCACAACAACCAGCCTGCTGAGACCACATCTGGTCAGACCGAGGCCACAACAACACAGCCTACTGAGACCACATCTGGTCAGACCGAGCCACACAACACAGCCTGCTGAGACCACAACAGCACCTGAGTCAACATCTGGTCAGACCGATGCCACAACAACACAGCCTGCTGAGACCACATCTGGTCAGACCGGTGCCACAACAACACAACCTGCTGAGACCATCTGCTGAGACTGATTCCACAACAACGCAGCCTGCTGAGACCACATCTGTTGAGACCGGTGCCACAACAACACAGCCTGCTGAGACCACATCTGGTCAGACCGATGCCACGACAACACAGCCTGCTGAGACCACAACAGCAGCTGAAACAACATCTGCTCAGACCGATGCCACAACAACACAGACTGCTGAGACCACAACAGCAGCTGAAACAACGTCTGGTCAGACCGATGCCACAACAACACAGCCTGCTGAGACCACATCTGCTCAGACCGAGGCCCCACAACCCAGCTCTGAGACCACATCTGCTGAGACTGATGCCACGACAACACAGCCTGCTGAGACCACATCTGGTCAGACCGGTGCCACAACAACACAGCCTGCTGAGACCACATCTGGTCAGACTGATGCCACAACAACACAGACTGCTGAGACCACATCTGATCAGACCGATGCCACAACAACACAGCCTGCTGAGACCACATCTGCTGAGACTGATGCCACGACAACACAGCCTGCTGAGACCACATCTGGTCAGACTGTGCCACAACAACACAGCCTGCTGAGACCACATCTGGTCAGACTGATGCCACAACACACAGCCTGCTGAGACCACATCTGGTCAGACCGATGCCACGACAACACAGCCTGCTGAGACCACAACAGCAGCTGAAACAACATCTGGTCAGACCGATGCCACGACAACACAGCCTGCTGAGACCACAACAGCAGCTGAAACAACATCTGGTCAGACCGGTGCCACAACAACACAGCCTGCTGAGACCACATCTGCTGAGACTGATGCCACAACAACACAGCCTGCTGAGACCACATCTGGTCAGACCGGTGCCACAACAACACAGACTGCTGAGACCACATCTGGTCAGACCGGTGCCACAACAACGCAGCCTGCTGAGACCACATCTGCTGAGACTGATGCCACAACAACACAGCCTGCTGAGACCACATCTGGTCAGACCGTGCCACACACACACACAGACTGCTGAGACCACATCTGGTCAGACCGGTGCCACAACAACGCAGCCTGCTGAGACCACATCTGCTGAGATTGATGCCACAACAACACAGCCTGCTGAGACCACATCTGGTCAGACCGATGCCACAACAACACAGCCTGCTGAAACAACATCTGCTGAGACTGATGCCACAACAACACAGCCTGTTGAGACCACATCTGCTGAGACTGATGCCACAACAACACAGCCTGCTGAGACCACATCTGGTCAGACTGATGCCACAACAACACAGCCTGCTGACCACATCTGGTCAGACCGATGCCACGACACAACAGCCTGCTGAGACCACAACAGCAGCTGAAACAACATCTGGTCAGACCGATGCCACGACAACACAGACTGCTGAGACCACACAGCAGCTGAAACAACATCTGGTCAGACCGGTGCCACAACAACGCAGCCTGCTGAGACCACATCTGCTGAGACTGATGCCACACAACCAGCCGCTGGAACCACATCTGGTCAGACCGGTGCCACACAACACAGACTGCTGAGACCACATCTGGTCAGACGGTGCCACAACAACGCAGCCTGCTGAGACCACATCTGGTCAGACCGATGCCACGACAACACAGCCTGCTGAGACCACAACAGCAGCTGAAACAACATCTGTCAGACCGATGCCACGACAACACAGACTGCTGAGACCACACAGCAGCTGAAACAACATCTGGTCAGACCGGTGCCACAACAACGCAGCCTGCTGAGACCACATCTGCTGAGACTGATGCCACAACAACACAGCCTGCTGAGACCACATCTGGTCAGACCGGTGCCACAACAACACAGACTGCTGAGACCACATCTGGTCAGACCGGTGCCAACAACGCAGCCTGCTGAGACCACATCTGGTCAGACCGATGCCACGACAACACAGCCTGCTGAGACCACAACAGCAGCTGAAACAACATCTGCTCATACCGGTGCCACAACAACACAGCCTGTTGAGACCACATCTGCTGAGACTGATGCCACAACAACACAGCCTGCTGAGACCACATCTGGTCAGACCGGTTCCACAACAACACAGCCTGCTGAGACCACATCTGCTGAGACTGATGCCACAACAACACAGCCTGCTGAGACCACATCTGGTCAGACCGATGCCACAGCTTCACCAACTGCACTCCTGTTGAGACCACATCTGTCAGACGGTGCCACACAGCACAGCCTGCTGAGACCACATCTGCTGAGACTGATGCCACAACACACAGCCTGCTGAGACCACATCTGTCAGAACCGGTGCCACAACAACACAGCCTGCTGAGACCACATCTGGTCAACCGATGCCACAACAACACAGCCTGGTGAGACCACAACAGCACCTGAGTCAACATCTGGTCAGACCGATGCCACAACAACACAGCCTGCTGAGACCACATCTGGTCAGCGAGACCGGTGCCACACACCAGCCTGCTGAGACCACATCTGGTCAGACCGGTGCCACAACACCCAGCCTGCTGAGACCACATCTGCTGAGACTGATGCCACAACAACACAGACTGCTGAGACCACATCTGCTGAGACTGATGCCACAACAACGCAGCCTGCTGAGACCACATCGTGCTGAGACCGGTGCCACAACAACACAGCCTGAGACCACATCTGGTCAGACCGATGCCACGACAACACAGCCTGCTGAGACCACAACAGCAACTGAAACAACATCTGCTCAGACCGATGCCACAACAACACAGCCTGCTGAGACGACAACAGCAGCTGAAACAACGTCTGGTCAGACCGATGCCACAACAACACAGCCTGCTGAGACCACATCTGCTCAGACCGAGGCCACAACAACACAACCTGCTGAGACCACATCTGGTCAGACCGATGCCACAACAACACAGCCTGCTGAGACCACATCTGCTGAGACTGATGCCACGACAACACAGCCTGCTGAGACCACATCTGATCAGACCGAGGCCACAACAACACAGCCTGCTGAGACCACATCTGGTCAGACCGATGCCACGACACACAGCCTGCTGAGACCACGTCTGCTGAGACTGATGCCACAACAACACAGCCTGCTGAGACCACATCTGGTCAAACCGGTGCCACAAAACAACACAGCCTACTGAGACCACATCTGGTCAGACCGATGCCACGACAACACAGCCTGGTGAGACCACAACAGCAGCTGAAACAACATCTGTCAGACCGATGCCACAACAACAGCCTGCTGAGACCACATCTGGTCAGACCGAGGCCACAACAACACAGCCTACTGAGACCACATCTGGTCAGACCGAGGCCACAACAACACAGCCTGCTGAGACCACAACAGCACCTGAGTCAACATCTGGTCAGACCGATGCCACACAACACAGCCTGCTGAGACCACATCTGGTCAGACCGAGGCCACAACACACAGCCTGGTGAGACACCACCACAGCTGAACCACATCTGGTCAGACCGATGCCACAACACACAGCCTGCTGACACCACATCTGGTCAGACCGAGGCCACAACAACACAGCCTACTGAGACCACATCTGGTCAGACCGAGGCCACAACAACACAGACTACTGAGACCACATCTGGTCAGACCGAGCCACAACACACAGCCTGCTGAGACCACAACAGCACCTGAGTCAACATCTGGTCAGACCGATGCCACAACAACACAGCCTGCTGAGACCACATCTGGTCAGACCGGTGCCACAACAACACAGCCTGCTGAACCACATCTGCCCAGACCGATGCACGACAACACAGCCTGCTGAGACCACATCTGGTCAGACTGAGGCCACAACAACACAGCCTGGTGAGACCACAACAGCAGCTGAAACAACATCTGGTCAGACCGATGCCACAACAACACACGCCTGATGGGACCACATCTGGTCAGACCGAGGCCACAACAACACAGCCTACTGAGACCACATCTGGTCAGACCGAGGCCACAACAACACAGCCTGCTGAGACCACAACAGCACCTGAGTCAACATCTGGTCAGACCGATGCCACAACAACACAGCCTGCTGAGACCACATCTGGTCAGACCGTGCCACAACAACACAGCCTGCTGAGACCACATCTGCCCAGACCGATGCCACAACACACAGCCTGCTGAGACCACATCTGGTCAGACCGGTGCCACGACAACACAGCCTGCTGAGACCACATCTGCTGAGACCGGTGCCACAACAACACAGCCTGCTGAGACCACATCTGGTCAGACCGATGCCACGACAACACAGCCTGCTGAGACCACAACAGCAGCTGAAACACGTCTGGTCAGACCGATGCCACAACAACACAGCCTGCTGAGACCACATCTGCTCAGACCGAGGCCACAACAACACAGCCTGCTGAGACCACATCTGATCAGACCGATGCCACAACAACACAGCCTGCTGAGACCACATCTGCTGAGGCTGATGCCACGACAACACAGCCTGCTGAGACCACATCTGGTCAGACCGATGCCACGACACACAGCCTGCTGAGACCACAACAGCAGCTGAAACAACATCTGGTCAGACCGAGGCCACAACAATACAGCCTGCTGAGACCACGTCTGTCAGACCGGTGCCACAAGTACGCAGCCTGCTGAGACCACATCTGCTGAGACTGATGCCACAACAACACAGCCTGCAGAGACCACATCTGGTCAGACCGGTGCCACACAACACAGCCTGCTGAGACCACATCTGCTCAGACCGAGGCCACAACAACACAGCCTACTGAGACCACATCTGCTCAGACCGATGCCACGACAACACAGCCTGGTGAGACCACATCTGGTCAGACCGAGGCCACAACAACACAGCCTACTGAGACCACATCTGGTCAGACCGAGGCCACAACAACACAGCCTGCTGAGACCACAACAGCACCTGAGTCAACATCTGGTCAGACCGATGCCACAACAACACAGCCTGCTGAGACCACATCTGGTCAGACCGAGGCCACAACAACACATCCTACTGAGACCACATCTGGTCAGACCGAGGCCACAACAACACAGCCTGCTGAGACCACAACAGCACCTGAGTCAACATCTGGTCAGACCGATGCCACAACAACACAGCCTGCTGAGACCACATCTGGTCAGACCGGTGCCACAACAACACAGCCTGCTGAGACCACATCTGGTCAGACCGGTGCCACAACAACACAGCCTGCTGAGACCACATCTGCTGAGACTGATGCCACAACAACACAGACTGCTGAGACCACATCTGCTGAGACTGATGCCACAACAACGCAGCCTGCTGAGACCACATCTGCTGAGACCGGTGCCACAACAACACAGCCTGCTGAGACCACATCTGGTCAGACCGATGCCACGACAACACAGCCTGCTGAGACCACAACAGCAGCTGAAACAACATCTGCTCAGACCGATGCCACAACAACACAGCCTGCTGAGACGACAACAGCAGCTGAAACAACGTCTGGTCAGACCGATGCCACAACAACACAGCCTGCTGAGACCACATCTGCTCAGACCGAGGCCACAACAACACAACCTGCTGAGACCACATCTGGTCAGACCGATGCCACAACAACACAGCCTGCTGAGACCACATCTGCTGAGACTGATGCCACGACAACACAGCCTGCTGAGACCACATCTGATCAGACCGGTGCCACAACAACACAGCCTGCTGAGACCACATCTGGTCAGACTGATGCCACAACAACACAGCCTGCTGAGACCACATCTGGTCAGACCGATGCCACGACAACACAGCCTGCTGAGACCACAACAGCAGCTGAAACAACATCTGGTCAGACCGAGGCCACAACAACACAGCCTGCTGAGACCACATCTGGTCAGACCGATGCCACGACAACACAGCCTGCTGAGACCACGTCTGCTGAGACTGATGCCACAACAGCACAGCCTGCTGAGACCACATCTGGTCAAACCGGTGCCACAACAACACAGCCTACTGAGACCACATCTGGTCAGACCGATGCCACGACAACACAGCCTGGTGAGACCACAACAGCAGCTGAAACAACATCTGGTCAGACCGATGCCACAACAACACAGCCTGCTGAGACCACATCTGGTCAGACCGAGGCCACAACAACACAGCCTACTGAGACCACATCTGGTCAGACCGAGGCCACAACAACACAGCCTGCTGAGACCACAACAGCACCTGAGTCAACATCTGGTCAGACCGATGCCACAACAACACAGCCTGCTGAGACCACATCTGGTCAGACCGGTGCCACAACAACACAACCTGCTGAGACCACATCTGCTGAGACTGATTCCACAACAACGCAGCCTGCTGAGACCACATCTGTTGAGACCGGTGCCACAACAACACAGCCTGCTGAGACCACATCTGGTCAGACCGATGCCACGACAACACAGCCTGCTGAGACCACAACAGCAGCTGAAACAACATCTGCTCAGACCGATGCCACAACAACACAGACTGCTGAGACCACAACAGCAGCTGAAACAACGTCTGGTCAGACCGATGCCACAACAACACAGCCTGCTGAGACCACATCTGCTCAGACCGAGGCCACAACAACACAGCCTGCTGAGACCACATCTGCTGAGACTGATGCCACGACAACACAGCCTGCTGAGACCACATCTGGTCAGACCGGTGCCACAACAACACAGCCTGCTGAGACCACATCTGGTCAGACTGATGCCACAACAACACAGACTGCTGAGACCACATCTGATCAGACCGATGCCACAACAACACAGCCTGCTGAGACCACATCTGCTGAGACTGATGCCACGACAACACAGCCTGCTGAGACCACATCTGGTCAGACTGGTGCCACAACAACACAGCCTGCTGAGACCACATCTGGTCAGACTGATGCCACAACAACACAGCCTGCTGAGACCACATCTGGTCAGACCGATGCCACGACAACACAGCCTGCTGAGACCACAACAGCAGCTGAAACAACATCTGGTCAGACCGATGCCACGACAACACAGCCTGCTGAGACCACAACAGCAGCTGAAACAACATCTGGTCAGACCGGTGCCACAACAACACAGCCTGCTGAGACCACATCTGCTGAGACTGATGCCACAACAACACAGCCTGCTGAGACCACATCTGGTCAGACCGGTGCCACAACAACACAGACTGCTGAGACCACATCTGGTCAGACCGGTGCCACAACAACGCAGCCTGCTGAGACCACATCTGCTGAGACTGATGCCACAACAACACAGCCTGCTGAGACCACATCTGGTCAGACCGGTGCCACAACAACACAGACTGCTGAGACCACATCTGGTCAGACCGGTGCCACAACAACGCAGCCTGCTGAGACCACATCTGCTGAGATTGATGCCACAACAACACAGCCTGCTGAGACCACATCTGGTCAGACCGATGCCACGACAACACAGCCTGCTGAGACCACAACAGCAGCTGAGACCACATCTGCTGAGACTGATGCCACAACAACACAGCCTGCTGAGACCACATCTGCTGAGATTGATGCCACAACAACACAGCCTGCTGAGACCACATCTGCTGAGACTGATGCCACAACAACACAGCCTGTTGAGACCACATCTGCTGAGACTGATGCCACAACAACACAGCCTGTTGAGACCACATCTGCTGAGACTGATGCCACAACAACACAGCCTGCTGAGACCACATCTGGTCAGACTGATGCCACAACAACACAGCCTGCTGAGACCACATCTGGTCAGACCGATGCCACGACAACACAGCCTGCTGAGACCACAACAGCAGCTGAAACAACATCTGGTCAGACCGATGCCACGGCAACACAGACTGCTGAGACCACAACAGCAGCTGAAACAACATCTGGTCAGACCGGTGCCACAACAACGCAGCCTGCTGAGACCACATCTGGTCAGACCGGTGCCACAACAACACAGACTGCTGAGACCACATCTGGTCAGACCGGTGCCACAACAACGCAGCCTGCTGAGACCACATCTGGTCAGACCGATGCCACGACAACACAGCCTGCTGAGACCACAACAGCAGCTGAAACAACATCTGGTCAGACCGATGCCACGACAACACAGACTGCTGAGACCACAACAGCAGCTGAAACAACATCTGGTCAGACCGTGCCACAACAACGCAGCCTGCTGAGACCACATCTGCTGAGACTGATGCCACAACAACACAGCCTGCTGAGACCACATCTGGTCAGACCGGTGCCACAACAACACAGACTGCTGAGACCACATCTGGTCAGACTGATGCCACAACAACACAGCCTGCTGAGACCACATCTGGTCAGACCGATGCCACGACAACACAGCCTGCTGAGACCACAACAGCAGCTGAAACAACATCTGGTCAGACCGATGCCACGACAACACAGCCTGCTGAGACCACAACAGCAGCTGAAACAACATCTGCTCAGACCGGTGCCACAACAACACAGCCTGTTGAGACCACATCTGCTGAGACTGATGCCACAACAACACAGCCTGCTGAGACCACATCTGGTCAGACCGGTTCCACAACAACACAGCCTGCTGAGACCACATCTGCTGAGACTGATGCCACAACAACACAGCCTGCTGAGACCACATCTGGTCAGACCGGTGCCACAACAACACAGACTGCTGAGACCACATCTGGTCAGACCGGTGCCACAACAACGCAGCCTGCTGAGACCACATCTGGTCAGACCGATGCCACGACAACACAGCCTGCTGAGACCACAACAGCAGCTGAAACAACATCTGGTCAGACCGATGCCACGACAACACAGACTGCTGAGACCACAACAGCAGCTGAAACAACATCTGGTCAGACCGGTGCCACAACAACGCAGCCTGCTGAGACCACATCTGCTGAGACTGATGCCACAACAACACAGCCTGCTGAGACCACATCTGGTCAGACCGGTGCCACAACAACACAGACTGCTGAGACCACATCTGGTCAGACCGGTGCCACAACAACGCAGCCTGCTGAGACCACATCTGGTCAGACCGATGCCACGACAACACAGCCTGCTGAGACCACAACAGCAGCTGAAACAACATCTGCTCAGACCGGTGCCACAACAACACAGCCTGTTGAGACCACATCTGCTGAGACTGATGCCACAACAACACAGCCTGCTGAGACCACATCTGGTCAGACCGTTCCACAACAACACAGCCTGCTGAGACCACATCTGCTGAGACTGATGCCACAACAACACAGCCTGCTGAGACCACATCTGGTCAGACCGATGCCACAGCTTCACCAACTGCACTCCCTGTTGAGACCACATCTGGTCAGACCGTGCCACAACAGCACAGCCTGCTGAGACCACATCTGCTGAGACTGATGCCACAACAACACAGCCTGCTGAGACCACATCTGGTCAGACCGGTGCCACAACAACACAGCCTGCTGAGACCACATCTGCTGGGACCGGTGCCACAACAACACAGCCTGCTGAGACCACATCTGGTCAGACCGATGCCACAACAACACAGCCTGGTGAGACCACAACAGCACCTGAGTCAACATCTGGTCAGACCGATGCCACAACAACACAGCCTGCTGAGACCACATCTGGTCAGACCGGTGCCACAACAACACAGCCTGCTGAGACCACATCTGGTCAGACCGGTGCCACAACAACACAGCCTGCTGAGACCACATCTGCTGAGACTGATGCCACAACAACACAGACTGCTGAGACCACATCTGCTGAGACTGATGCCACAACAACGCAGCCTGCTGAGACCACATCTGCTGAGACCGGTGCCACAACAACACAGCCTGCTGAGACCACATCTGGTCAGACCGATGCCACGACAACACAGCCTGCTGAGACCACAACAGCAACTGAAACAACATCTGCTCAGACCGATGCCACAACAACACAGCCTGCTGAGACGACAACAGCAGCTGAAACAACGTCTGGTCAGACCGATGCCACAACAACACAGCCTGCTGAGACCACATCTGCTCAGACCGAGGCCACGACAACACAACCTGCTGAGACCACATCTGGTCAGACCGATGCCACAACAACACAGCCTGCTGAGACCACATCTGCTGAGACTGATGCCACGACAACACAGCCTGCTGAGACCACATCTGATCAGACCGAGGCCACAACAACACAGCCTGCTGAGACCACATCTGGTCAGACCGATGCCACGACAACACAGCCTGCTGAGACCACGTCTGCTGAGACTGATGCCACAACAACACAGCCTGCTGAGACCACATCTGGTCAAACCGGTGCCACAACAACACAGCCTACTGAGACCACATCTGGTCAGACCGATGCCACGACAACACAGCCTGGTGAGACCACAACAGCAGCTGAAACAACATCTGGTCAGACCGATGCCACAACAACACAGCCTGCTGAGACCACATCTGGTCAGACCGAGGCCACAACAACACAGCCTACTGAGACCACATCTGGTCAGACCGAGGCCACAACAACACAGCCTGCTGAGACCACAACAGCACCTGAGTCAACATCTGGTCAGACCGATGCCACAACAACACAGCCTGCTGAGACCACATCTGGTCAGACCGGTGCCACAACAACACAGCCTGCTGAGACCACATCTGCTGAGACTGATTCCACAACAACGCAGCCTGCTGAGACCACATCTGCTGAGACCGGTGCCACAACAACACAGCCTGCTGAGACCACATCTGGTCAGACCGATGCCACGACAACACAGCCTGCTGAGACCACAACAGCAGCTGAAACAACATCTGCTCAGACCGGTGCCACAACAACACAGCCTGCTGAGACCACATCTGGTCAGACCGATGCCACAACAACACAGCCTGCTGAGACCACAACAGCAGCTGAAACAACGTCTGGTCAGACCGATGCCACAACAACACAGCCTGCTGAGACCACATCTGCTCAGACCGAGGCCACAACAACACAGCCTGCTGAGACCACATCTGCTGAGACTGATGCCACGACAACACAGCCTGCTGAGACCACATCTGGTCAGACCGGTGCCACAACAACACAGCCTGCTGAGACCACATCTGGTCAGACTGATGCCACAACAACACAGACTGCTGAGACCACATCTGATCAGACCGATGCCACAACAACACAGCCTGCTGAGACCACATCTGCTGAGACTGATGCCACGACAACACAGCCTGCTGAGACCACATCTGGTCAGACTGGTGCCACAACAACACAGCCTGCTGAGACCACATCTGGTCAGACTGATGCCACAACAACACAGCCTGCTGAGACCACATCTGGTCAGACCGATGCCACGACAACACAGCCTGCTGAGACCACAACAGCAGCTGAAACAACATCTGCTCAGACCGATGCCACGACAACACAGCCTGCTGAGACCACATCTGGTCAGACCGGTGCCACAACAACACAGACTGCTGAGACCACATCTGGTCAGACCGGTGCCACAACAACACAGCCTGCTGAGACCACATCTGCTGAGACTGATGCCACAACAACACAGCCTGCTGAGACCACATCTGGTCAGACCGTGCCACAACAACACAGACTGCTGAGACCACATCTGGTCAGACCGGTGCCACAACAACGCAGCCTGCTGAGACCACATCTGCTGAGACTGATGCCACAACAACACAGCCTGCTGAGACCACATCTGGTCAGACCGGTGCCACAACAACACAGACTGCTGAGACCACATCTGGTCAGACCAGTGCCACAACAACGCAGCCTGCTGAGACCACATCTGCTGAGATTGATGCCACAACAACACAGCCTGCTGAGACCACATCTGGTCAGACCGATGCCACGACAACACAGCCTGCTGAGACCACAACAGCAGCTGAAACAACATCTGCTCAGACCGATGCCACAACAACACAGCCTGCTGAGACCACATCTGGTCAGACCGATGCCACGACAACACAGCCTGCTGAGACCACAACAGCAGCTGAAACAACATCTGCTCAGACCGATGCCACAACAACACAGCCTGCTGAAACAACATCTGCTCAGACCGATGCCACAACAACACAGCCTACTGAGACCACATCTGCTGAGACTGATGCCACAACAACACAGCCTGCTGAGACCACATCTGGTCAGACCGGTGCCACAACAACACAGACTGCTGAGACCACATCTGGTCAGACCGGTGCCACAACAACGCAGCCTGCTGAGACCACATCTGGTCAGACCGATGCCACGACAACACAGCCTGCTGAGACCACAACAGCAGCTGAAACAACATCTGGTCAGACCGATGCCACGACAACACAGACTGCTGAGACCACAACAGCAGCTGAAACAACATCTGGTCAGACCGGTGCCACAACAACGCAGCCTGCTGAGACAACATCTGCTGAGACTGATGCCACAACAACACAGCCTGCTGAGACCACATCTGGTCAGACCGGTGCCACAACAACACAGACTGCTGAGACCACATCTGGTCAGACCGGTGCCACAACAACGCAGCCTGCTGAGACCACATCTGGTCAGACCGATGCCACGACAACACAGCCTGCTGAGACCACAACAGCAGCTGAAACAACATCTGCTCAGACCGGTGCCGCAACAACACAGCCTGTTGAGACCACATCTGCTGAGACTGATGCCACAACAACACAGCCTGCTGAGACCACATCTGGTCAGACCGGTTCCACAACAACACAGCCTGCTGAGACCACATCTGCTGAGACTGATGCCACAACAACACAGCCTGCTGAGACCACATCTGCTCAGACCGGTGCCACAACAACACAGCCTGCTGAGACCACAACAGCAGCTGAAACAACATCTGCTCAGACCGGTGCCACAACAACACAGCCTGTTGAGACCACATCTGCTGAGACTGATGCCACAACAACACAGCCTGCTGAGACCACATCTGGTCAGACCGGTGCCACAACAACACAGCCTGCTGAGACCACATCTGCTGAGACCGATGCCACAACAACGCAGCCTGCTGAGACCACATCTGGTCAGACCGATGCCACAACAACACAGCCTGCTGAGACCACATCTGGTCAGACTGATGCCACAACAACACAGCCTGCTGAGACCACATCTGGTCAGACCGGTGCCACAACAACACAGCCTGCTGAGACCACATCTGGTCAGACCGCTGCCACAACAACACAGCCTGCTGAGACCACAACAGCAGCTGAAACAACATCTGCTCAGACCGATGCCACAACAACACAGCCTGCTGAGACCACATCTGCTGAGACTGATGCCACAACAACACAGCCTGTTGAGACCACATCTGCTGAGACTGATGCCACAACAACACAGCCTGCTGAGACCACATCTGGTCAGACCGGTGCCACAACAACACAGCCTGCTGAGACCACATCTGCTGAGACTGATGCCACAACAACACAGCCTGCTGAGACCACATCTGGTCAGACCGATGCCACAACAACACAGACTGCTGAGACCACAACAGCAGCTGAAACAACATCTGGTCAGACCGATGCCACAACAACACAGCCTGCTGAGACCACATCTGGTCAGACCGATGCCACAACTTCACCAACTGCACTCCCTGTTGAGACCACATCTGGTCAGACCGATGCCACGACAACACAGCCTGCTGAGACCACAACAGCAGCTGAAACAACATCTGCTCAGACCGATGCCACATCAACACAGCCTGCTGAGACCACATCTGGTCAGACCGGTGCCACAACAACACAGACTGCTGAGACCACATCTGCTCAGACCGAGGCCACAACAACACAACCTGCTGAGACCACATCTGGTCAGACCGGTGCCACAACAACACAGCCTGCTGAGACTGATGCCACAACAACACAGCCTGCTGAGACCACATCTGGTCAGACCGGTGCCACAACAACACAGCCTGCTGAGACCACATCTGGTCAGACCGTGCCACAACAACACAGCCTGCTGAGACCACATCTGCTGAGACTGATGCCACAACAACACAACCTGCTGAGACCACATCTGGTCAGACCGGTGCCACAACAACACAGCCTGCTGAGACCACATCTGGTCAGACCGATGCCACAACAACACAGCCTGGTGAGACCACAACAGCAGCTGAAACAACATCTGCTCAGACCGATGCCACGACAACACAGCCTGCTGAGACCACATCTGGTCAGACCGATGCCACGACAACACAGCCTGGTGAGACCACAACAGCAGCTGAAACAACATCTGCTCAGACCGAGGCCACAACAACACAGCCTGCTGAGACCACATCTGGTCAGACCGAGGCCACAACAACACAGCCTGCTGAGACCACATCTGGTCAGACCGGTGCCACAACAACACAGCCTGCTGAGACCACATCTGCTGAGACCGATGCCACAACAACGCAGCCTGCTGAGACCACATCTGCTGAGACCGGTGCCACAACAACACAGCCTGCTGAGACCACATCTGGTCAGACCGGTGCCACAACAACACAGCCTGCTGTGACCACATCTGCCCAGACCGATGCCACAACAACACAGCCTGCTGAGACAACATCTGGTCAGACCGAGGCCACAACAACACAGCCTGCTGAGACCACATCTGGTCAAACCGGTGCCACAACAACACAGCCTGCTGAGACCACATCTGCTGAGACTGATGCCACAACAACACAGCCTGCTGAGACCACAACAGCAGCTGAAACAACATCTGCTCAGACCGGTGCCACAACAACACAGCCTGCTGAGACCACATCTGGTCAAACCGGTGCCACAACAACACAGCCTGCTGAGACCACATCTGCTGAGACTGATGCCACAACAACACAGCCTGCTGAGACCACATCTGGTCAGACCGGTGCCACAACAACACAGCCTGCTGAGACCACATCTGGTCAGACCGATGCCACGACAACACAGCCTGCTGAGACCACAACAGCAGCTGAAACAACATCTGCTCAGACCGATGCCACAACAACACAGCCTGCTGAGACCACATCTGCTGAGACTGATGCCACAACAACACAGCCTGTTGAGACCACATCTGCTGAGACTGATGCCACAACAACACAGCCTGCTGAGACCACATCTGGTCAGACCGGTGCCACAACAACACAGCCTGCTGAGACCACATCTGCTGAGACTGATGCCACAACAACACAGCCTGCTGAGACCACATCTGGTCAGACCGATGCCACAACAACACAGACTGCTGAGACCACAACAGCAGCTGAAACAACATCTGGTCAGACCGATGCCACAACAACACAGCCTGCTGAGACCACATCTGGTCAGACCGATGCCACAACTTCACCAACTGCACTCCCTGTTGAGACCACATCTGGTCAGACCGGTGCCACAACAACACAGACTGCTGAGACCACATCTGGTCAGACCGGTGCCACAACAACACAGCCTGCTGAGACCACATCTGCTGAGACTGATGCCACAACAACACAGCCTGCTGAGACCACATCTGGTCAGACCGGTGCCACAACAACACAGCCTGCTGAGACCACATCTGGTCAGACCGATGCCACAACAACACAGCCTGCTGAGACCACAACAGCAGCTGAAACAACATCTGCTCAGACCGATGCCACAACAACACAGCCTGCTGAGACCACATCTGCTGAGACTGATGCCACAACAACACAGCCTGTTGAGACCACATCTGCTGAGACTGATGCCACAACAACACAGCCTGCTGAGACCACATCTGGTCAGACCGGTGCCACAACAACACAGCCTGCTGAGACCACATCTGCTGAGACTGATGCCACAACAACACAGCCTGCTGAGACCACATCTGGTCAGACCGATGCCACAACAACACAGACTGCTGAGACCACAACAGCAGCTGAAACAACATCTGGTCAGACCGATGCCACAACAACACAGCCTGCTGAGACCACATCTGGTCAGACCGATGCCACAACTTCACCAACTGCACTCCCTGTTGAGACCACATCTGGTCAGACCGATGCCACGACAACACAGCCTGCTGAGACCACAACAGCAGCTGAAACAACATCTGCTCAGACCGATGCCACATCAACACAGCCTGCTGAGACCACATCTGGTCAGACCGGTGCCACAACAACACAGACTGCTGAGACCACATCTGCTCAGACCGAGGCCACAACAACACAACCTGCTGAGACCACATCTGGTCAGACCGGTGCCACAACAACACAGCCTGCTGAGACCACATCTACTGAGACTGATGCCACAACAACACAGCCTGCTGAGACCACATCTGGTCAGACCGGTGCCACAACAACACAGCCTGCTGAGACCACATCTGGTCAGACCGGTGCCACAACAACACAGCCTGCTGAGACCACATCTGCTGAGACTGATGCCACAACAACACAACCTGCTGAGACCACATCTGGTCAGACCGATGCCACGACAACACAGCCTGCTGAGACCACAACAGCAGCTGAAACAACATCTGCTCAGACCGGTGCCACAACAACACAGCCTGCTGAGACCACATCTGGTCAGACCGATGCCACAACAACACAGCCTGCTGAGACCACAACAGCAGCTGAAACAACGTCTGGTCAGACCGATGCCACAACAACACAGCCTGCTGAGACCACATCTGCTCAGACCGAGGCCACAACAACACAGCCTGCTGAGACCACATCTGCTGAGACTGATGCCACGACAACACAGCCTGCTGAGACCACATCTGGTCAGACCGGTGCCACAACAACACAGCCTGCTGAGACCACATCTGGTCAGACTGATGCCACAACAACACAGACTGCTGAGACCACATCTGATCAGACCGATGCCACAACAACACAGCCTGCTGAGACCACATCTGCTGAGACTGATGCCACGACAACACAGCCTGCTGAGACCACATCTGGTCAGACTGGTGCCACAACAACACAGCCTGCTGAGACCACATCTGGTCAGACTGATGCCACAACAACACAGCCTGCTGAGACCACATCTGGTCAGACCGATGCCACGACAACACAGCCTGGTGAGACCACATCTGGTCAGACCGGTGCCACAACAACACAGACTGCTGAGACCACATCTGGTCAGACCGGTGCCACAACAACACAGCCTGCTGAGACCACAACAGCAGCTGAAACAACATCTGCTCAGACCGATGCCACGACAACACAGCCTGCTGAGACCACATCTGGTCAGACCGGTGCCACAACAACACAGACTGCTGAGACCACATCTGGTCAGACCGGTGCCACAACAACACAGCCTGCTGAGACCACATCTGCTGAGACTGATGCCACAACAACACAGCCTGCTGAGACCACATCTGGTCAGACCGATGCCACGACAACACAGCCTGGTGAGACCACATCTGGTCAGACCGGTGCCACAACAACACAGCCTGGTGAGACCACATCTGGTCAGACCGGTGCCACAACAACACAGCCTGCTGAGACCACAACAGCAGCTGAAACAACATCTGCTCAGACCGATGCCACGACAACACAGCCTGCTGAGACCACATCTGGTCAGACCGGTGCCACAACAACACAGACTGCTGAGACCACATCTGGTCAGACCGGTGCCACAACAACACAGCCTGCTGAGACCACATCTGCTGAGACTGATGCCACAACAACACAGCCTGCTGAGACCACATCTGGTCAGACCGGTGCCACAACAACACAGACTGCTGAGACCACATCTGGTCAGACCGGTGCCACAACAACGCAGCCTGCTGAGACCACATCTGCTGAGACTGATGCCACAACAACACAGCCTGCTGAGACCACATCTGGTCAGACCGGTGCCACAACAACACAGACTGCTGAGACCACATCTGGTCAGACCAGTGCCACAACAACGCAGCCTGCTGAGACCACATCTGCTGAGATTGATGCCACAACAACACAGCCTGCTGAGACCACATCTGGTCAGACCGATGCCACAACAACACAGCCTGCTGAGACCACATCTGGTCAGACCGATGCCACGACAACACAGCCTGCTGAGACCACAACAGCAGCTGAAACAACATCTGCTCAGACCGATGCCACAACAACACAGCCTGCTGAGACCACATCTGGTCAGACCGATGCCACGACAACACAGCCTGCTGAGACCACAACAGCAGCTGAAACAACATCTGCTCAGACCGATGCCACAACAACACAGCCTGCTGAAACAACATCTGCTCAGACCGATGCCACAACAACACAGCCTACTGAGACCACATCTGCTGAGACTGATGCCACAACAACACAGCCTGCTGAGACCACATCTGGTCAGACCGGTGCCACAACAACACAGACTGCTGAGACCACATCTGGTCAGACCGGTGCCACAACAACGCAGCCTGCTGAGACCACATCTGGTCAGACCGATGCCACGACAACACAGCCTGCTGAGACCACAACAGCAGCTGAAACAACATCTGGTCAGACCGATGCCACGACAACACAGACTGCTGAGACCACAACAGCAGCTGAAACAACATCTGGTCAGACCGGTGCCACAACAACGCAGCCTGCTGAGACAACATCTGCTGAGACTGATGCCACAACAACACAGCCTGCTGAGACCACATCTGGTCAGACCGGTGCCACAACAACACAGACTGCTGAGACCACATCTGGTCAGACCGGTGCCACAACAACGCAGCCTGCTGAGACCACATCTGGTCAGACCGATGCCACGACAACACAGCCTGCTGAGACCACAACAGCAGCTGAAACAACATCTGCTCAGACCGGTGCCACAACAACACAGCCTGTTGAGACCACATCTGCTGAGACTGATGCCACAACAACACAGCCTGCTGAGACCACATCTGGTCAGACCGGTTCCACAACAACACAGCCTGCTGAGACCACATCTGCTGAGACTGATGCCACAACAACACAGCCTGCTGAGACCACATCTGCTGAGACTGATGCCACGACAACACAGCCTGCTGAGACCACATCTGGTCAGACCGGTGCCACAACAACACAGCCTGCTGAGACCACATCTGGTCAGACTGATGCCACAACAACACAGACTGCTGAGACCACATCTGATCAGACCGATGCCACAACAACACAGCCTGCTGAGACCACATCTGCTGAGACTGATGCCACGACAACACAGCCTGCTGAGACCACATCTGGTCAGACTGGTGCCACAACAACACAGCCTGCTGAGACCACATCTGGTCAGACTGATGCCACAACAACACAGCCTGCTGAGACCACATCTGGTCAGACCGATGCCACGACAACACAGCCTGCTGAGACCACAACAGCAGCTGAAACAACATCTGCTCAGACCGATGCCACGACAACACAGCCTGCTGAGACCACATCTGGTCAGACCGGTGCCACAACAACACAGACTGCTGAGACCACATCTGGTCAGACCGTGCCACAACAACACAGCCTGCTGAGACCACATCTGCTGAGACTGATGCCACAACAACACAGCCTGCTGAGACCACATCTGGTCAGACCGGTGCCACAACAACACAGACTGCTGAGACCACATCTGGTCAGACCGGTGCCACAACAACGCAGCCTGCTGAGACCACATCTGCTGAGACTGATGCCACAACAACACAGCCTGCTGAGACCACATCTGGTCAGACCGGTGCCACAACAACACAGACTGCTGAGACCACATCTGGTCAGACCAGTGCCACAACAACGCAGCCTGCTGAGACCACATCTGCTGAGATTGATGCCACAACAACACAGCCTGCTGAGACCACATCTGGTCAGACCGATGCCACGACAACACAGCCTGCTGAGACCACAACAGCAGCTGAAACAACATCTGCTCAGACCGATGCCACAACAACACAGCCTGCTGAGACCACATCTGGTCAGACCGATGCCACGACAACACAGCCTGCTGAGACCACAACAGCAGCTGAAACAACATCTGCTCAGACCGATGCCACAACAACACAGCCTGCTGAAACAACATCTGCTCAGACCGATGCCACAACAACACAGCCTACTGAGACCACATCTGCTGAGACTGATGCCACAACAACACAGCCTGCTGAGACCACATCTGGTCAGACCGGTGCCACAACAACACAGACTGCTGAGACCACATCTGGTCAGACCGGTGCCACAACAACGCAGCCTGCTGAGACCACATCTGGTCAGACCGATGCCACGACAACACAGCCTGCTGAGACCACAACAGCAGCTGAAACAACATCTGGTCAGACCGATGCCACGACAACACAGACTGCTGAGACCACAACAGCAGCTGAAACAACATCTGGTCAGACCGGTGCCACAACAACGCAGCCTGCTGAGACAACATCTGCTGAGACTGATGCCACAACAACACAGCCTGCTGAGACCACATCTGGTCAGACCGGTGCCACAACAACACAGACTGCTGAGACCACATCTGGTCAGACCGGTGCCACAACAACGCAGCCTGCTGAGACCACATCTGGTCAGACCGATGCCACGACAACACAGCCTGCTGAGACCACAACAGCAGCTGAAACAACATCTGCTCAGACCGGTGCCACAACAACACAGCCTGTTGAGACCACATCTGCTGAGACTGATGCCACAACAACACAGCCTGCTGAGACCACATCTGGTCAGACCGGTTCCACAACAACACAGCCTGCTGAGACCACATCTGCTGAGACTGATGCCACAACAACACAGCCTGCTGAGACCACATCTGCTCAGACCGGTGCCACAACAACACAGCCTGCTGAGACCACAACAGCAGCTGAAACAACATCTGCTCAGACCGGTGCCACAACAACACAGCCTGTTGAGACCACATCTGCTGAGACTGATGCCACAACAACACAGCCTGTTGAGACCACATCTGCTGAGACTGATGCCACAACAACACAGCCTGCTGAGACCACATCTGGTCAGACCGGTGCCACAACAACACAGCCTGCTGAGACCACATCTGCTGAGACTGATGCCACAACAACACAGCCTGCTGAGACCACATCTGGTCAGACCGATGCCACAACAACACAGACTGCTGAGACCACAACAGCAGCTGAAACAACATCTGGTCAGACCGATGCCACAACAACACAGCCTGCTGAGACCACATCTGGTCAGACCGATGCCACAACTTCACCAACTGCACTCCCTGTTGAGACCACATCTGGTCAGACCGATGCCACGACAACACAGCCTGCTGAGACCACAACAGCAGCTGAAACAACATCTGCTCAGACCGATGCCACATCAACACAGCCTGCTGAGACCACATCTGGTCAGACCGGTGCCACAACAACACAGACTGCTGAGACCACATCTGCTCAGACCGAGGCCACAACAACACAACCTGCTGAGACCACATCTGGTCAGACCGGTGCCACAACAACACAGCCTGCTGAGACCACATCTACTGAGACTGATGCCACAACAACACAGCCTGCTGAGACCACATCTGGTCAGACCGGTGCCACAACAACACAGCCTGCTGAGACCACATCTGGTCAGACCGGTGCCACAACAACACAGCCTGCTGAGACCACATCTGCTGAGACTGATGCCACAACAACACAACCTGCTGAGACCACATCTGGTCAGACCGGTGCCACAACAACACAGCCTGCTGAGACCACATCTGGTCAGACCGATGCCACAACAACACAGCCTGGTGAGACCACAACAGCAGCTGAAACAACATCTGCTCAGACCGATGCCACGACAACACAGCCTGCTGAGACCACATCTGGTCAGACCGATGCCACGACAACACAGCCTGGTGAGACCACAACAGCAGCTGAAACAACATCTGCTCAGACCGAGGCCACAACAACACAGCCTGCTGAGACCACATCTGGTCAGACCGAGGCCACAACAACACAGCCTGCTGAGACCACATCTGGTCAGACCGGTGCCACAACAACACAGCCTGCTGAGACCACATCTGCTGAGACCGATGCCACAACAACGCAGCCTGCTGAGACCACATCTGCTGAGACCGGTGCCACAACAACACAGCCTGCTGAGACCACATCTGGTCAGACCGGTGCCACAACAACACAGCCTGCTGTGACCACATCTGCCCAGACCGATGCCACAACAACACAGCCTGCTGAGACAACATCTGGTCAGACCGAGGCCACAACAACACAGCCTGCTGAGACCACATCTGGTCAAACCGGTGCCACAACAACACAGCCTGCTGAGACCACATCTGCTGAGACTGATGCCACAACAACACAGCCTGCTGAGACCACAACAGCAGCTGAAACAACATCTGCTCAGACCGGTGCCACAACAACACAGCCTGCTGAGACCACATCTGGTCAAACCGGTGCCACAACAACACAGCCTGCTGAGACCACATCTGCTGAGACTGATGCCACAACAACACAGCCTGCTGAGACCACATCTGGTCAGACCGGTGCCACAACAACACAGCCTGCTGAGACCACATCTGGTCAGACCGATGCCACGACAACACAGCCTGCTGAGACCACAACAGCAGCTGAAACAACATCTGCTCAGACCGATGCCACAACAACACAGCCTGCTGAGACCACATCGGCTGAGACTGATGCCACAACAACACAGCCTGTTGAGACCACATCTGCTGAGACTGATGCCACAACAACACAGCCTGCTGAGACCACATCTGGTCAGACCGGTGCCACAACAACACAGCCTGCTGAGACCACATCTGCTGAGACTGATGCCACAACAACACAGCCTGCTGAGACCACATCTGGTCAGACCGATGCCACAACAACACAGACTGCTGAGACCACAACAGCAGCTGAAACAACATCTGGTCAGACCGATGCCACAACAACACAGCCTGCTGAGACCACATCTGGTCAGACCGATGCCACAACTTCACCAACTGCACTCCCTGTTGAGACCACATCTGGTCAGACCGGTGCCACAACAACACAGACTGCTGAGACCACATCTGGTCAGACCGGTGCCACAACAACACAGCCTGCTGAGACCACATCTGCTGAGACTGATGCCACAACAACACAGCCTGCTGAGACCACATCTGGTCAGACCGGTGCCACAACAACACAGCCTGCTGAGACCACATCTGGTCAGACCGATGCCACAACAACACAGCCTGCTGAGACCACAACAGCAGCTGAAACAACATCTGCTCAGACCGATGCCACAACAACACAGCCTGCTGAGACCACATCTGCTGAGACTGATGCCACAACAACACAGCCTGTTGAGACCACATCTGCTGAGACTGATGCCACAACAACACAGCCTGCTGAGACCACATCTGGTCAGACCGGTGCCACAACAACACAGCCTGCTGAGACCACATCTGCTGAGACTGATGCCACAACAACACAGCCTGCTGAGACCACATCTGGTCAGACCGATGCCACAACAACACAGACTGCTGAGACCACAACAGCAGCTGAAACAACATCTGGTCAGACCGATGCCACAACAACACAGCCTGCTGAGACCACATCTGGTCAGACCGATGCCACAACTTCACCAACTGCACTCCCTGTTGAGACCACATCTGGTCAGACCGATGCCACGACAACACAGCCTGCTGAGACCACAACAGCAGCTGAAACAACATCTGCTCAGACCGATGCCACATCAACACAGCCTGCTGAGACCACATCTGGTCAGACCGGTGCCACAACAACACAGACTGCTGAGACCACATCTGCTCAGACCGAGGCCACAACAACACAACCTGCTGAGACCACATCTGGTCAGACCGGTGCCACAACAACACAGCCTGCTGAGACCACATCTGGTCAGACCGGTGCCACAACAACACAGCCTGCTGAGACCACATCTGGTCAGACCGGTGCCACAACAACACAGCCTGCTGAGACCACATCTGCTGAGACTGATGCCACGACAACACAACCTGCTGAGACCACATCTGGTCAGACCGGTGCCACAACAACACAGCCTGCTGAGACCACATCTGGTCAGACCGATGCCACAACAACACAGCCTGGTGAGACCACAACAGCAGCTGAAACAACATCTGCTCAGACCGATGCCACGACAACACAGCCTGCTGAGACCACATCTGGTCAGACCGATGCCACGACAACACAGCCTGGTGAGACCACAACAGCAGCTGAAACAACATCTGCTCAGACCGAGGCCACAACAACACAGCCTGCTGAGACCACATCTGGTCAGACCGAGGCCACAACAACACAGCCTGCTGAGACCACATCTGGTCAGACCGGTGCCACAACAACACAGCCTGCTGAGACCACATCTGCTGAGACTGATGCCACAACAACACAGCCTGCTGAGACCACATCTGGTCAGACCGATGCCACAACAACACAGACTGCTGAGACCACAACAGCAGCTGAAACAACATCTGGTCAGACCGATGCCACGACAACACAGACTGCTGAGACCACAACAGCAGCTGAAACAACATCTGGTCAGACCGGTGCCACAACAACGCAGCCTGCTGAGACCACATCTGCTGAGACTGATGCCACAACAACACAGCCTGCTGAGACCACATCTGGTCAGACCGGTGCCACAACAACACAGACTGCTGAGACCACATCTGGTCAGACCGGTGCCACAACAACGCAGCCTGCTGAGACCACATCTGGTCAGACCGATGCCACGACAACACAGCCTGCTGAGACCACAACAGCAGCTGAAACAACATCTGCTCAGACCAGTGCCACAACAACACAGCCTGTTGAGACCACATCTGCTGAGACTGATGCCACAACAACACAGCCTGCTGAGACCACATCTGGTCAGACCGGTTCCACAACAACACAGCCTGCTGAGACCACATCTGCTGAGACTGATGCCACAACAACACAGCCTGCTGAGACCACATCTGCTCAGACCGGTGCCACAACAACACAGACTGCTGAGACCACAACAGCAGCTGAAACAACATCTGGTCAGACCGATGCCACAACAACACAGCCAGCTGAGACCACATCTGGTCAGACCGATGCCACAGCTTCACCAACTGCACTCCCTGTTGAGACCACATCTGGTCAGACCGGTGCCACAACAACACAGCCTGCTGAGACCACATCTGCTGAGACTGATGCCACAACAACACAGCCTGCTGAGACCACATCTGGTCAGACCGGTGCCACAACAACACAGCCTGCTGAGACCACATCTGGTCAGACCGGTGCCACAACAACACAGCCTGCTGAGACCACATCTGCTGAGACCGGTGCCACAACAACACAGCCTGCTGAGACCACATCTGGTCAGACCGATGCCACAACAACACAGCCTGGTGAGACCACAACAGCAGCTGAAACAACATCTGCTCAGACCGATGCCACGACAACACAGCCTGCTGAGACCACATCTGGTCAGACCGAGGCCACAACAACACAGCCTGCTGAGACCACATCTGGTCAGACCGAGGCCACAACAACACAGCCTGCTGAGACCACATCTGCTGAGACTGATGCCACAACAACACAGCCTGCTGAGACCACATCTGGTCAGACCGGTGCCACAACAACACAGCCTGCTGAGACCACATCTGCTGAGACCGGTGCCACAACAACACAGCCTGCTGAGACCACATCTGGTCAGACCGGTGCCACAACAACACAGCCTGCTGTGACCACATCTGCCCAGACCGATGCCACAACAACACAGCCTGCTGAGACAACATCTGGTCAGACCGAGGCCACAACAACACAGCCTGCTGAGACCACATCTGGTCAAACCGGTACCACAACAACACAGCCTGCTGAGACCACATCTGCTGAGACTGATGCCACAACAACACAGCCTGCTGAGACCACAACAGCAGCTGAAACAACATCTGCTCAGACCGGTGCCACAACAACACAGCCTGCTGAGACCACATCTGGTCAAACCGGTGCCACAACAACACAGCCTGCTGAGACCACATCTGCTGAGACTGATGCCACAACAACACAGCCTGCTGAGACCACATCTGGTCAGACCGGTGCCACAACAACACAGCCTGCTGAGACCACATCTGGTCAGACCGATGCCACAACAACACAGACTGCTGAGACCACAACAGCAGCTGAAACAACATCTGCTCAGACCGATGCCACAACAACACAGCCTGCTGAGACCACATCTGCTGAGAGTGATGCCACAACAACACAGCCTGTTGAGACCACATCTGCTGAGACTGATGCCACAACAACACAGCCTGCTGAGACCACATCTGGTCAGACCGGTGCCACAACAACACAGCCTGCTGAGACCACATCTGCTGAGACTGATGCCACAACAACACAGCCTGCTGAGACCACATCTGGTCAGACCGATGCCACAACAACACAGACTGCTGAGACCACAACAGCAGCTGAAACAACATCTGGTCAGACCGATGCCACAACAACACAGCCTGCTGAGACCACATCTGGTCAGACCGATGCCACAACTTCACCAACTGCACTCCCTGTTGAGACCACATCTGGTCAGACCGATGCCACGACAACACAGCCTGCTGAGACCACAACAGCAGCTGAAACAACATCTGCTCAGACCGATGCCACATCAACACAGCCTGCTGAGACCACATCTGGTCAGACCGGTGCCACAACAACACAGACTGCTGAGACCACATCTGCTCAGACCGAGGCCACAACAACACAACCTGCTGAGACCACATCTGGTCAGACCGGTGCCACAACAACACAGCCTGCTGAGACCACATCTACTGAGACTGATGCCACAACAACACAGCCTGCTGAGACCACATCTGGTCAGACCGGTGCCACAACAACACAGCCTGCTGAGACCACATCTGGTCAGACCGGTGCCACAACAACACAGCCTGCTGAGACCACATCTGCTGAGACTGATGCCACAACAACACAACCTGCTGAGACCACATCTGGTCAGACCGGTGCCACAACAACACAGCCTGCTGAGACCACATCTGGTCAGACCGATGCCACAACAACACAGCCTGGTGAGACCACAACAGCAGCTGAAACAACATCTGCTCAGACCGATGCCACGACAACACAGCCTGCTGAGACCACATCTGGTCAGACCGATGCCACGACAACACAGCCTGCTGAGACCACATCTGGTCAGACCGATGCCACAACAACACAGCCTGCTGAGACCACATCTGGTCAGACCGAGGCCACAACAACACAGCCTGCTGAGACCACATCTGGTCAGACCGGTGCCACAACAACACAGCCTGCTGAGACCACATCTGGTCAGACCAGTGCCACAACAACACAGCCTGCTGAGACCACATCTGCTGAGACCGGTGCCACAACAACACAGCCTGCTGAGACCACATCTGGTCAGACCGATGCCACGACAACACAGCCTGGTGAGACCACAACAGCAGCTGAAACAACATCTGCTCAGACCGATGCCACAACAACACAGCCTGCTGAGACCACATCTGGTCAGACCGAGGCCACAACAACACAGCCTACTGAGACCACATCTGGTCAGACCGAGGCCACAACAACACAGCCTGCTGAGACCACAACAGCACCTGAGTCAACATCTGGTCAGACCGATGCCACAACAACACAGCCTGCTGAGACCACATCTGGTCAGACCGGTGCCACAACAACACAGCCTGCTGAGACCACATCTGCTGAGACTGATGCCACAACAACACAGCCTGCTGAGACCACATCTGGTCAGACCGGTGCCACAACAACACAGCCTGCTGAGACCACATCTGCTGAGACCGATGCCACAACAACGCAGCCTGCTGAGACCACATCTGCTGAGACCGGTGCCACAACAACACAGCCTGCTGAGACCACATCTGGTCAGACCGATGCCACAACAACGCAGCCTGCTGAGACCACATCTGCTGAGACCGGTGCCACAACAACACAGCCTGCTGTGACCACATCTGCCCAGACCGATGCCACAACAACACAGCCTGCTGAGACAACATCTGGTCAGACCGAGGCCACAACAACACAGCCTGCTGAGACCACATCTGGTCAAACCGGTGCCACAACAACACAGCCTGCTGAGACCACATCTGCTGAGACTGATGCCACAACAACACAGCCTGCTGAGACCACAACAGCAGCTGAAACAACATCTGCTCAGACCGGTGCCACAACAACACAGCCTGCTGAGACCACATCTGGTCAAACCGGTGCCACAACAACACAGCCTGCTGAGACCACATCTGCTGAGACTGATGCCACAACAACACAGCCTGCTGAGACCACATCTGGTCAGACCGGTGCCACAACAACACAGCCTGCTGAGACCACATCTGCTGAGACTGATGCCACAACAACACAGCCTGTTGAGACCACATCTGCTGAGACTGATGCCACAACAACACAGCCTGCTGAGACCACATCTGGTCAGACCGGTGCCACAACAACACAGCCTGCTGAGACCACATCTGCTGAGACTGATGCCACAACAACACAGCCTGCTGAGACCACATCTGGTCAGACCGATGCCACAACAACACAGCCTGCTGAGACCACATCTGGTCAGACCGGTGCCACAACAACACAGCCTGCTGAGACCACATCTGGTCAGACCGGTGCCACAACAACACAGCCTGCTGAGACCACATCTGGTCAGACCGGTGCCACAACAACACAGCCTGCTGAGACCACATCTGGTCAGACCGGTGCCACAACAACACAGCCTGCTGAGACCACATCTGGTCAGACCAGTGCCACAACAACACAGCCTGCTGAGACCACATCTGCTGAGACCGGTGCCACAACAACACAGCCTGCTGAGACCACATCTGGTCAGACCGATGCCACGACAACACAGCCTGGTGAGACCACAACAGCAGCTGAAACAACATCTGCTCAGACCGATGCCACAACAACACAGCCTGCTGAGACCACATCTGGTCAGACCGAGGCCACAACAACACAGCCTACTGAGACCACATCTGGTCAGACCGAGGCCACAACAACACAGCCTGCTGAGACCACAACAGCACCTGAGTCAACATCTGGTCAGACCGATGCCACAACAACACAGCCTGCTGAGACCACATCTGGTCAGACCGGTGCCACAACAACACAGCCTGCTGAGACCACATCTGCTGAGACTGATGCCACAACAACACAGCCTGCTGAGACCACATCTGGTCAGACCGGTGCCACAACAACACAGCCTGCTGAGACCACATCTGCTGAGACCGATGCCACAACAACGCAGCCTGCTGAGACCACATCTGCTGAGACCGGTGCCACAACAACACAGCCTGCTGAGACCACATCTGGTCAGACCGATGCCACAACAACGCAGCCTGCTGAGACCACATCTGCTGAGACCGGTGCCACAACAACACAGCCTGCTGTGACCACATCTGCCCAGACCGATGCCACAACAACACAGCCTGCTGAGACAACATCTGGTCAGACCGAGGCCACAACAACACAGCCTGCTGAGACCACATCTGGTCAAACCGGTGCCACAACAACACAGCCTGCTGAGACCACATCTGCTGAGACTGATGCCACAACAACACAGCCTGCTGAGACCACATCTGGTCAGACCGGTGCCACAACAACACAGCCTGCTGAGACCACATCTGGTCAGACCGATGCCACAACAACACAGCCTGCTGAGACCACATCTGCTGAGACTGATGCCACAACAACACAGCCTGTTGAGACCACATCTGCTGAGACCGATGCCACAACAACACAGCCTGCTGAGACCACATCTGGTCAGACCGGTGCCACAACAACACAGCCTGCTGAGACCACATCTGCTGAGACTGATGCCACAACAACACAGCCTGCTGAGACCACATCTGGTCAGACCGGTGCCACAACAACACAGCCTGCTGAGACCACATCTGGTCAGACCGTGCCACAACAACACAGCCTGCTGAGACCACATCTGGTCAGACCGGTGCCACAACAACACAGCCTGCTGAGACCACATCTGGTCAGACCGGTGCCACAACAACACAGCCTGCTGAGACCACATCTGGTCAGACCGGTGCCACAACAACACAGCCTGCTGAGACCACATCTGGTCAGACCGGTGCCACAACAACACAGCCTGCTGAGACCACACCAATCACAACATCGAAACCACTCCTGTGCCAAAATGGTGGAACTTTCAACGGTGAAATCTGTCTGTGTGTTGTTGGTTTCAGTGGAAAAATTTGCCAGTTTGTTGAAAGTCTTGAGCCAGGTACGATTAACTATGCAGTAAATGTGACAGTGTTACATTCAGTTACTGTCCTCAGTCTTTTCATTCATGTTTTACAACATATTTCACTCCCATTGCAGAAACACTCGAGAGGCCTGTGGAGGTTAATGTGGTGATCAATGAGCCATTTGATGAAAACTATGAAAACAAAGAATCACCTCAATACAAAGAGTTTGTTAGAAACTTTACCATCAAGGTAAATTAAATGAGACATGCTGGATTACAGCTGTAATTTATTCACGCAACAATAATCCTGTGACCTTTCTTTTAAAAAGTTCACTTTGGGTTTCTCTTAACTCTTTCAGATGGATGCGTACTATAAAGAAAAGGAGATACCTGACTTCAAAGAAGTGATCGTAACTGATGTCAGGTAATGAAACATTATCACTGTATGTCGCAGTGACAGAAGAGAGCATCCTGGGAGGTAAATGTTCATGTGTTTATCTCTGCTCTCTCTGTTTTTTGTTTTTTTACTTAGACGTGGAGCTGCTTTGGGCAGGATGTCAGAAAACCACGTGGACACGGTAAAGACATTCAAACATCTTCACTGGAAGATGTTAATTAAACCAGGAATCAGGTCTCAACAGTACTCATTAATGTGTCCTTGTCTTGATTTCAGATGAGATCATCACGTGCCGTCATGGCTGCCTACAGTGTCTCACCAGGAGCATACAGGTAACTGGAGCACAGACACCTTCGTACATGTTATACACCTGGACATTTTTTTCTGAATCGCAGCCTCCAGTGGAAACAGTAGACCTTCGTTTCCTTCCGTTTGACTGAGTTTGTCAGTATCTAACAAAGTATTAACATACTTTGAACTGTTACGTCACGAACGAACCTTTGAATCCTCTCTGTCTCAGTGTCAACGTCACACATGAAGTGGTCCTGGTGATTCCCAACAACGTCACCTCCGATCAAACGTACCAGAACGACTTCGTAGCGGTGAAGGAGGCCGTCGACGACCTTGTTGGTTGCACACGAGGTAAGACGATCAACTCACCAATCAATCAGTCAATCGATTCATTCATAATCGAGTTTGTCGTCAGAAACGAAACGGTTTCCGCTTTGTCCTCTGGACCATGTGCCACAGAGAGTCATGTGTCTGCAACCGAAGACTTCAACAGGTGACTTCACTGATTGACTCACCTCTGTGGCTGAAGGTGTGTTAATCAGTGAAATCACCTGTTGAGTTGTTGTGTTCTGTCGTGTCACTGTGACGGAGCGGCCGCGTGACGGGCCGCGCGCACATACGTCACACTCGTATCTCGTTTTGCTCCGTTCATTCAAACCTCGTCACACCTGATGGCTCTGTTCTCACTCTCACCTGCATCCCAGCTCACCTGTGTGTGCTCGTGCAAACCGAGAGAAACGACTTCCGCTGTTTTATATCTGGTCATCTCGCGCGGGTTACGTGGTTACGTGGTCACGTGACCGCGGTGTCTAACGGGTTGTTACGTTCATGGGTTTTTTTCCTCTTTCTGTACGGAAGTAAAGTGCGGCCGACAGGTGTTAAACATATTGTAACGCTGGGGGGGGGGTTGACTGATGTTGTGTGGTGTGTGACAGTGTGTTCATAGAGGGAGGTGTCGTTGGGGCCTCGTGACTGTTCATCACACGTGATGTGTGTTTTTACGACAGTGTTTACGGCAGGCGGGAGTTTGTGGGGGCAGACGGTGGCAGCTCAGAGGGTTAGTGACCCAGTTTTGTTGTTTTCGGGAGGGGGGGGGGCACCTCAACCTCGGGTTAGCTGTGCTTCGGCAAGGGAATAAATCTGGGCTCAGTTGAGCTGCCGATCGTGATCTCGTCTCCTTCCGCTTCTTCCGTTAGCTACCGAGCAACGCTACAGTCTACCGGTACATCTCAATGAAGGTGGGCGGGGCCATACCTTTTTTTTTTTAAAAAAGGGGGGCGTGGCTTTGGCTCGACTCTGGCAGTTGGAGTTGAGAGGTGTGTCCCTGAGAGTGGACGAAGTTGTTGCTGTTTTGTATAAGTTTTTATTCATTGCACCTTGGGAGACAATAAACAACCAAAAAGTACACCACCGATTTCTTTAATCTGCACTGTACAACTGTAAACTGTATGAAAAGCACCACCTCACACACACACACACACACTACAGACTCATTTTGTCTTTTTGATTTCCAGACTGCCCGTTCAATGTCACGGTTCAACCCAATGTGGATAAAACTGTGGTGAATGTGGAAGGTAAGTGTGACCTCTCTGACCTTAGCTGACGAATAACTTAACACTCGTGCTTCAGTTTTGTTTTTCAGACATTTTCTTATTTCTATGACCTGAAAATTCATTGCAACCCTCCAAGGTTCAGGAGATTGACTGGGTGTAGGCAGACCTTTACAGCAGGGAGCAAACAGCTGCTTTATTACACTGAACACGTGTGATCACAAGCTCCTCAGTCGATGATTAACATCCGCTGATGTTCTGTATCTGACGTGACTTTTGTACGATGCCCCATCACTTTCCACAGATAACCACTTTCTGTTACTGGAACTGACTATTTAAAGCATCAGATAAAACTTGAGTCAACATTTGACTTGTTTCTCTCTCCAGCTGTTTGTAAACGGTCGGAGGGTGATCCAGATGTGGCCGACCACTACGAGGTGGTGTCTGTTAACGGAGTGGTCACCTGCGTGACTGTGTGTAGCAGTCTGCACTCACATCCTAAGACATGCTACAACAAGGGGCTGTGCAGAGTGTTCAGGCAGTCCGGACCTCGATGCGAGTGAGTTCCCGTCGTGGTCACTTTGATGCTTTTAAAAACCGACAAACTCTCGAATCGTACCTAACTTCTTCTTCTTCTTCTTCTTCAGGTGTCAGTCGGTAAATTCCACCTGGTACCTGGGCAGCGACTGCAGGCTCCCGATCCAGAAGACGCCTTTCTTCGCAGGCGTCAGCGTGACTCTTGTGTGTCTGCTGGTGACTGTGGGAGCCCTGGTTGCCTACGTGCTGCTGAACAAACACAAGCAAACGCAGTAAGCTGCACACTGACATCACTCACTCCTAGTGTCACGTGTGACCGAAGGTGACTGCCATTAGTTTGAACCGTGCATTAGCGTGTCCATGTGCCATAATTAATGATGTCACCTTATGATGTCATGACTGAAGCGTATTTATGGTTTTTGTAATGGGAGCTGAACTGATGAACCTGTTCCTCTTTGTCTGCAGGTCCAAGGACAACAAGGAGAAGCTGGTGCACCGGTACTTTGACGAAGAATTCGAATGGCCCAGATCCAACAGCTCCACCAGCACACACAGCGCTGGTCAGTTCATATACACTGATATCTACTCAGTGGTAGAGCAGTAATGTGTAGTTGGTATAACTGGTAGTAACGACCACTGTGTGTGTGTGTGTGTGTGTGTGTGTGCTATAGGAGCGTACAGGAACCCTTCATTCACTCATGAGGAATCAGAATCAGACAGGCGATCTGTGTTTGCCAACGAGCTGATCCACCCTCCTGTGAACACTGGCAGCAGCAGACGGACCAGTCCATCAGTCAGTTTGATTCTACCCTGATCAGACTCCTCCTCCTCCTCTTCCTCCTCCAACCTGCAGGTCAGAGACACGTCTGATGATCAATGATCAGTGATCAATGGTGTTTGATCACGGTGAAAGTTTGGCCTTATCAATCATTCCTTATTTGACATCTCTGTCCACAGACGAAGGCCTCAGACCAGCAGGACGGCTGAAACCTGACGGCTGCCTCCTGCTCTGTCCACGTCAGCTACATTATAGATCATTGTATTATTGGTTGATTTATTTATTGATTTGTTTTTGCACTGGCAGCAGCCAAAGTGCTGCTACGCCGTGTGCTCACGGTTCTGTTGAACAGGCCTGTGGTGCTGACGCTGTGTCACCTCCCAGGCTTTAGCCAGTCAGTTAGTTAGTTAGTCTCTTGTGATTTGTCAGAGATGTGTTACTTACCTTTAACAGACTCTGTGTCAGTTGTTGCTCTTCAGTTCAGTCCCTTATAGCAAATGAATCATTAGGACGTAAATAAACACACACACAGCTAATAAACACAACCAGACACACCTCACTGAAATGTCTTTAAATGAGAGGTTTACAAGAAGCTGGGTCCAGTTTGAGCTCGTTCAGTCCAGTTTGTCTCTGTTTCTTTCCCTGAACGAGCTTTACGCTATCCAGCAAAACAAACAAACACTTCCATCTATTTATCCAGCATTTTTTCTTTTCTTTGTTAAAACTATATTTATATATTGTGCTAAATGTTTACAGGGCTAACAGCCAGCTTCAGCCTGCGACGGTGACGGTTCACTGATGGGATGCACTATGTAAATAAGGATAAAAAGTAAAATGTACTGATGATGATTTATTTAACGAGAACAGAACATATCAATGTATCAAACATGCTGCAGGTAAAATATGACATTATAATGAAAAGTGCAATAATCTGTATGTTTGTTTGCCCAGAACATGAATAAACTGAGATGTAAACATCAACAGCCGCCGTCGCCGTCGTTTCTTCCTCTCCGTGAGCACATTGTTGCAGCGATGCATGCTGGGAGCCTCGCAGCCAGGGACACAGATGCTGCCCATCCACATGGCTGAAGAACCACAATAAAGAGGTTTCTGCAACACTGGCGAACGGACGAGACAAACAACAGACGTCTTGTCTGCTGATTTCAATGCCTGCTGCTAAAAATGTCCACGTTTGACCGAAAGGCAGAGACGACTGCGTCCACAGAAACGCTGGTCATAAACCAAATCATCTGGAGAGGTCGGAGATTTTTTTTTTTTTTTTTTTTTTTCTGCAGGATTTGATAAAGTGGCCAATTTGTGAACTTCAGCAAAAGCAGCTTTATTTTTAAAACAGGAAATGTGGGAATATTCCTCCGTAGTCCAAGGACAGTTCATAAATAAAAGCATAAAACCATGCAGAGGATGCTCCGACAAGTTCAATGTGTGCACTTTAAAGAGCTGGTCCCTCAGTGAGTCTGTTGTGTAAACGTCCAGAATGTAAAGGAGGGATAAATCTTCACCGCGCTGCCAAGGCCTTTTACTATGTGCAGAGAGGAAAAGAGTCTTAGTAAGCAGAGAGAGATGGACAGAGAAAAAACAAATTACACAACAGATATGGGAGGCAGGAGCGAGAGAGGGAGGAGAGGGAGTGAGTGAGGGAGGGAGGGGGAGATTGATGTGTTATGCCCAGTCTGTTGCTGCAGTAGCAATTAGATAATAGGTCTGGATCAGCAGCACACGGCCGCTCAACACCATTAGAGATTAGTCTGAGAAAGCTGTTTCACTGCCTCATGACCACTCTGTCTTTATGGAGCTGAGCTGAGCTCCAGTCGAGTCCAGTCGAGTCCTGCAGCAGCAGCAGCAGCAGCAGCAGCAGCAGGGAGGGAGAAGACCGAGGACTGAAAGACCTGACAGAGAGGGAGGAGGAGAAACTACAGAGAGACACGTCTGTAAAAAAGAAAGAAAGAAAAAGTCTGATGAGCATCATCATCATCATCATGTTCAAATGCACCTTGACCCCGCCCTGCTGTCACACTGCTCCGCCCCCAAACAGGTGATCAGACTCTGGATCAGCTCTGATTGGTTCCAGACTGAAAACAGGACACGATACAGACGTGTAACATTTGTTTTTAATATCCTACACTTTTCCCTCAGTCGTTTGGTCTGAAACTGTTTCAGTGTCATCATTTAACTCTACAAAGGTCAAAAGGTCAAAGCTGAGTTTTTTGACGGACACAAAAACAGAAGTCGTTTTGTTTTTGTTCAAATGTAAAGATGCTTTTTTCACCATGATCATAGATATTTACAACAGATCATTTGATCACCGAATCAATGATTGTTAACAAGCTGCGAAGAGTTTGACAGTTTCACTGAGAATCAACCGATCAGTTTCGATCAATGAGACACGAATGAGTGGTTTTTGTGCAGATCTGTAGAGAATTGTATTTCAGTCTTTTGCACATGAACCAAAACCGTTCAGTTGGTTTAAAGTAATGATTTTAAGAAAGACAAAAGTGGAACAGCAGCAGCCGTTTGTTTCTACCTGCACAGGAGCAGAACATCTGTCACATCTGTCACTGTACATCCCTATAGATAGATAGATAGATAGATAGATGGATAGATAGATGGATGGATGTGTGCAGCAGTGTGGAACAGTGTCTGCACTTTCAGCAGCGACCATATTGATTATGTAATATACAACCTTGGTGCTGCAGTGACTCCTTCTTAATTCTCTTAGAGCTGTTTGCCATTATGCTGAGACAGACACTGTAATGGAGGCAGAGTGGGGGGGGGGGGCAAGATTAATTCAACAGGGGAGCAGTAACTGGCTGCAGATTTGTGTGTGTGTGTGTGTGTGTGTGTCATGAACTGACCGCTGGCTCCAGCAGGACTGAAGGAGGCTGCAGTGGCTGCATTTGTCCAAAGAGAAAAAGTCATCGATGATCCAACCGGTGAGGTCTGTAACAGTTGGATGGATGAATGGATGGATGGATGGATGGATGGATGGATGGATATAAAACTTTGTTTAAATGCACATTAACAGGACTGACCCTGTGATGTTAATGACCTTGTTGTTTCATCAGTCGAGCTCTGTCATTGGTGGGTTGAGGATCGTCGTGACCTCAGGGGGGCGTGGCTTCAAACTGTTGGTCTGTTTAGATACAGATCAATCAATGAAATCAATAAATCTACATGGAGGTTAAACTACTATTCTTATCATTTAATTTTGATCCTACACAGAGAGCTAGTAACAGTTGACTCTGTTTTGAAGAGACTTTATTGACACTGACACGGAGGACAGGACGGGAGTCACCTGGTCTTGTGCCTCATATGTGTCCTCCCCAGATGTGTGTGTGTGTGTGCGTGTGTGTGTGTGTGTGTGTGTGTGTGTTTAATGCACCCTGAGGAGAAGAGAGAGGTGGGACAGGTCAGATTCGAGGCACTTCAGTTGATTAAAATCTCTCAGCTGCAGTACCTCCACCTCCACCTCCTCCTCCTCCTCCTCCTCCTCCTCCTCTCCTCCATACCTTCACTCTCTCTCCACTCGTCTCCTCTCTCTCCTTCCCTTCTCTCAGAAACTGCTGCATTACTCCATCTCAGCTCTCACCACAGCTGGAGGAGAGCTTTAACGTCTGGTCTGTCCATCTGTCCATTACGTCTCTACTTCCTGTTCCTGTCGTCTGGTCCTGACACCTAATGATCTTTATCACGGACATGTTGTTTTTTTTAACTTCACAAGTCCAGGAATTATTATCTGTTGTGGTTATTTGAGATGTGTCGTGTACACACACACACACACACACACACACACACACAAACACACACATGCATACACATGCTATTCTTAACATGGCAGAACAGTTGTTGCCTCCAGCACCAGTAAAACCCAACAGTTGTCCCCTTACAGCTCAGTGTGTGTGTGTGTGTGTGTGTGTGTGTGTGTGTGTAATTCATTCTTCACTGGCTCTCACATCTGATGTTATCAATAATCAATGCTGGAAACTCTTCAGGTTTACACATAAGGATCATAATGATACTGTTACCGTGATGTCGTCAAGGTTGTGACAGGGGGCGGAGTCAGGAGGACATGAGGTGTGTCCCACATCCTCACCTGACATGAAACATGTGATATCCATATGCTGTTCCAAATATATGACGTGTATGGGCCTATATCGAGGAAGATGACGTCACACGTGTCACACATATGTCATTATATGTTGTCATCATATGTTCTAACATGATATGTTTAGTGCGAACATGCAGATTGATCAAAACAACATATAAATCATATCAGTTTCAAACGTGTGTGTGTGTGTGCGTGTGTGTGTGTGTGTGTGTGTGTAGTCAGTGTCAGTCATTTAATCTGGTGACACAGTGCAGCAGCGGTTTCTGTTTTTCTCGTGAAGCAGCGTTGGTGAAATTTGGCACCGTGAGGTCTCATCCCCTTCTGTCTGTCTGACGGGAGAAATCACGCTCGCGCGAGTTCCCGATCTCGCGAGAGCAGCGCTCCGGACTATGTTTACAAGCAGTACTTATTAGCAGCAGTCTCCCCCTACCGTCACTGCCTTACGGTCCGGCTGGGTGAATGTGGAGTGGACGCGCCGCTGGGAGGACGCAGCACCGACATTAGGGTCTCGGACAGCCGGCCGGACACCTCCTCCTCCTCCTGCACCTCCTCCTCCTCCTCGTCTTCTTCTTCTTCTTCTTCTTGAACGCTTTCGGTTGCACACCGAGCCCCGGTCCCGGTGTCGCTGTTCGCCGCCCAGCAGAGCGAGGTAAGGACTGGAGGGAGAGGGAAGCCAGAGAGGGAGGGAGTGGGGGGAGAAGTCAGCGAGGCGCCGGGCCGGGGGGGGCAGGTAGGACGGCGGCCACCGGCAGCCCGGGAGCCGCTCGGTTCAGCCGGAGGAGGAGGAGCAGCAGCCCGGTGCAGCCAGACCCCACGAGGCTCGTGCAACCAGGAACCGACACACTACATGTCTCGCTGCATGTGCGTGACGGATGTGATGCCCTTTAATCTTACATCCTCGGTGGTCATGGTTACTGGCCATCACCCCCCCCCCAGGTCAGCCTACCTGACAGACTCCCTGTGAAATGACCTGTCTTTCATGTTAAGTTTCCGGGTGGTTGGATGTTTGTGGAGCTCACTTGTGATTCCTCAGGAGCAGGGTGTGTGTGTGTGTGTGTGTGTGTGTATGTATGGGAGGGGGGCAGCTTCGATAACATTACGGCTGAGGGGTAGTTAGTTTTTGCTGTAATTGCACTGGAGAGGGCAAATAGCAAAGCACAGGTGTGTCTGTGGGTGGATGGATGGATGATGGATGGATGGATGGAGGCGTCATGTGGCTGCTGTGTGTTGTTGTCATCCTCCTCCTTTACACACACACGCACTCTCCACAGATGTGTGTGTGTGTGTGTGTGTAACACCGAGGCCTCTCTCCAACATCACTGTGTTTTTTCCAGATGCTTCACAGAGACTGACTCAGCACCACCAGCGTCTGGCTTAAAGGCACATTACTATAATTATGGCATTTGATCCAGATAGTGTCACTCTGTGTGATGTGTGTGTGTGTGTGTGTGTTTCATCTCCCAGATCTCCTGTGCTGCTGCTGCTGCTGCTGCTGCTGCTGCTGCTGTGTGTTGCGTAACAGTGTGCGCTCTCAGGGATGCTGCATGTTGACTGAAGTCAGAGGACGGACGAGCTGAGGCCAAGTGAGCTGACGATACGTTACTGTGGTTTTAAAACAGCTTCAGCTTCTTCTCCTCTCTCCCCTCTGTCCCCCCCCCCACACCCTCTCTCTGGGCTGCAGCCCTGGATTTAATACCTCTCTGTAAGTAATAACAGTAAATGCACTTTGGCAGCAGTGAGTGCACATTCCTCATCGTCAGAGCGAGGAAGAGCTGCCAGAGTGTAATCACTGCTGCAGGTTCACCCAGGATGTGAATCTGTAACAGCGGCTCGCTAATGTATAGTTACATTTATTATAAAGTTCAGAGACAAAACTGCAACGCTTTAAATTTTTAATCCGAATAAAGTGAGTCTCGTAGACAGAGAGGAACCAGGCGTCTCGACACCTGATGCTGTGACAGGAAGTCGTTTGTTGTTTTGTCAAGTGCAAGCCCAGCTGACATGCTAACGCTAGCCCAGAGGAGCTAACGTTAGTCCTCGATGAGCCGACTTTTTCAACAAGTCGTGTGGAGCTGCTGTGTGTTGTTGTATGTTGTTGTTGTTCACTGATCCATGTTCTTCTTCTACTACTTATTTGATGTAGCGTTACAAGGCTACACTGACTGCATCACATCTGCAGGAGAGCTGCTGGAGCTGTAAGGTTACATGCATCAGGTCTGGTTTGGAGGAGGTCCTTTAAACACTGAACACCTGTGGTGGTGGCTGCAGGTCGTCACATGGTCTGAATGGTGCGTTCAAATCCAGTAGGACCAAACTCATTCAGAGGAGTCTGGTCTTTTAGATGGACTTGATTTAGTTTCCACTGCTCACTGTAGCAGTGCAGAGGCAGTGTGTGTGTGTGTGTGTGTGTGTGTGTGTGTGTGATGTGCAGCTTGACTTGTGACCTGCACAGCTGTGGGTGGGGTGAGTGCTGTTTCATGTGGGAGTGTTCGGGTTTAAAAAAAAAGAAAAAAGAAACAAGTTGGTTTATACCGTCTCCATGATGGGAACGAACACATTCGTCTTTCCACATTTACTGACAATCTGGGAGGGAGGGACGGAGGGGAGGGGAGGGGCTTCTGCAGCATGTTCAGTCAGTGAAGGCACCACAGCTCCACAGCTACAGCAGCGATGGCCGACAGCCACCAGACAAACTGAGTGGACGGACGCCGTGGTCTTCATCAACATGAGCCTCCGACCTAGTTCCTCTCATCTTCTACTGTAGCGGACAGTCAGAGGCAGAAAGCTACGACTACTGCATCTTCCATTCTTTTATAATCCAGCAATCGATTGATTAGTTATTGATCTGGAACGTCATTCAGATTCTTAATCTATTATAATAATTAAGTGATATTCAAGGGCGGAGGAGGTTTCCTGTAGTTTTCACACTACAAGCATGGAGCCTGCACTGTAGTAATCTGACTCACACACACACACACACACACACACACACCATTGTGCTGCCCCAAATACTCACTAGAGCACCAAATATGGATCATTCCCGCACTGAAGATCAGGCTCTGATAAACGTCTGATTTCCTCTTCCTCTGAAATGTGATCTGAGCTGAAGAAGAAGTGAATTTAGTTCAGTTTCTTTTATAAAAAAATATTTAATCACAACAAAAGTGGACCCTGAGAACAGACTAGACTAGTTACTAGTTTTACCACCATTTTCCAGTAATTAATAACAATAACTGCAGCCGTGAAATGACACTTGTAGACAATGTTAAAACATATAGAAACTCTGTGAAGGATGAAACTATCTGTAGAGAGCGAGGCTGGTTCAGTACCAGGCTGTAAACATGTGCATTTCTGCGGTAAAGTTGGACATTTTAACCTGGGAGTCTGTGGAGACTGTTGGAGATTCCTCTAGTGGTCACTAGAGGAACTGCAGCTTTAAAACTTTATTCATTTTTCAGGCCCCGTTGACAAAATATTCAACACGTCATGTAACAGGACTGTTAATGCTCCTGGTGTTTACATGATGATATCCAGATATGCTAATCTCTTTAGCTTAACAGTTAGCTTTGGTGAGGACGCAGGTTGTTTTGCCTCCTTCATTGTTTTGACATGATTGAAACTGTCGGTCCAGGGCCATGCTAGTTCCTCATCAAGGTGCAGCTGACAAATGCTGTCTGTCTGTATCATTTTCCCATCTCAAATAACTCCACTTTATGCATCACTGCAGGAAATCACAGCAGGAAAGGCTAAAAGCAACTTAAAAAGAAGGTTACAGTAGTAAATACATAATGTGTGTTGGTATATTGTGAGAGGAGGGATGTAAACAACTCCCTGTGTTTGTGTGGACGTCGCCCCACCATGGTTCAGACAGACAGACAGACAGATCGGTGTCTGTGCTGCAGTAAGGTGACCTGGGTCGATCCATCCCTTATTCATTAAAACAACAACCCCCACCCCCCCTCCCAACCTCCCTCCACCTTGATAGTGTTGACGGTAACAGTGAGAGCTTTCTCCTGTAGCCACGGCTCTGCGGTCTGGATCTTACCTCTCTGCATCCTCCGTGTCCCACCGCTGACCCAAGATCTACCAGATAATGATTGATTGTCTTTACGGTCTCAGTTATAGAAGTGCTGCATGTATCTACATTAGGATTTCCCTCTGTGATTACATCGTAGGGCGAATGTTTGACCTCCCGGTACTGAAGTGCTGTAGTAGCTGTGAAAACCCAGAGCAGAAGGACGTGAGGTTTCAGACGTTGTTGTTTTGTTTGTGTTTTGTTTGCTCCATGTGTCTCACTCTAAGCCTGCTCACTACTGTCCTCATGGTGTTTTACTCTACTGCACTGACTCTGTGTGTGTGTGTGTGTGTGTGTGTTTATGTCCTCTAATCGTGGTGTTGTGTGAAACATTAGATGGCCAAACTGCAAAATGGAAAATTCCAGTGATTCCCCTGCTGCCAGTCTGTCTGTCACCGAGCAGAGATGCTTCACTGCTCCTGGGGACTGTGTGTGTAAAGCTGAGTGCAGGTTGTTGTAACAGGAGTCTGTGTGTGTTTATCATTGACAATGAGACTCATAAAGGCAGACGTTGGTCTTAAAGCTCCATACGGTATAAAGGTAGACGTCATGTGTAGTGTGATTATTGATCAGATATTAATACTGTGAAAGTATCAAAGCCTCAGTCCGCAGAGAAATGCACACAGCCTTAAAACCAGCCGTCAGGACTTCCTGTCACTTTGTGATGTCACAACAACAGCCCCCCCCACCACCACCACCACCTGGAGTCACTATTCAACACTTTGCAGGATTTTTTTTTTCTGAAATCTGCTCTATTTTTATTGGATCGCTCAAGAAAACAGTCAGTCAGTCAGAAGAGAAGCTCAGAGCCTCCTATGGCAGAGACTGCTCTGTTGTGACATCACAAAGTCACAGGAAGTCCTGACGGCTGGTTTTAAGGCTCTAAACTGACTCCGTATTCATTTATAAACACGTTTATTCCACACATTTGACTTAAAAACACATATTGTGACTTCATATTAATGCACTTCACCTGTAACAGAAATCTGAACATGGATCTGTACAGTCCATACTCTACAGGCTCTGGCTCTGCTGTCGAGTGTTTTATCCTGAGCGACACATGACTTGCCCCCCCCCCCCCCCAGTGAAACCAATCCTCCTGTGAACTTCATACAAATTCCTTAGTCTAATTTGAGAAGTGACACACTTTCTCCCACCCAGTCACATCTCCTCCACTCAGTGTCTTACTCTGCCCCCTCTCCCACTTCTCTGTTAATCTAATCCTCTGTCCTCGGGGATCGTCTCTCTCACAGCAGGTACGCCGACTGATGTTTGTACGGCCCAAGAACAAGTTCAACACGTTATTGAATCATCTCCTCCAGAGTCAGACTTGATCTATTCACCATGTAGAGTTCAGTACCAGCCTGAGGTGTGTGTAACTGCACACTGAAACATACGCTAACAATCCCACAATGCAGTGCAGCGCTTTTTATAGCAGTAAAACTTACAAACGTGAGACTTTTAGGGTCGGTTGTGATTCATCGTCGTCGTCACGGTGACCGAGCGCCATAAACGACGGAATGTGCACATCTGGAGCCAAGTCCAGTACTGCCACTGGTTCCAGTGCAACAAGTCGTCCAACCTATTAATCCTCTCATATGACGCGTGATTCAGACTTTTCATCAGCAGCAGGTTGATGTTCATTTTACTTTACTTTACTTTTACTAAAAAAAAAACTCAGTCAAATCAGCTCCGACTGATAAAAGACTGAACTGACTCATCCATCTGGTCTCCTCAGAGACCTCTGCTCCGGCCCCCGGGGCTCCCTTTTCTTTCTGTGGTAATCAGCAGCTGACGGCGTGGAGACATCAATCTCCGAGGAAACACTAAAGTGACAACACCGTCTGTCTGAGCTGTTATCCACAGTTTATGGCCTCGGTGTTCTGGTGATGAAAATCAATCAGGAGGAGGAGGAGGAGGAGGAGAGCTGCGGCAACGGCCGGCCGGTGAGTCTGAACGTCGTCAGACATGTTTTCGTGGTCGTCTCCACAGTTTGCTGACGTGACATCACACGCACCTCACGTCATGTGTGTTTGTTGATTGACAGCTCCTGTCAGACATCTGTACAAACCTTCATCCAGTGTTGCTCATATTTTCTGTGAACGCTGAACTGATCAGATGTGCTGTTCACACTGGCGACAGTGAACGTCGCTCATGTTTTACGGCGCCTTCAATGACGTCTCCACAGACAGGAAGGCTCCATACAGTATATTACAGACAAGCTATACAACACTTCAATACCAACATATCATGTACAACACACACAGCAGCCTTCAACACCATCACATGTTTGACGTTCAGTCTCGTCGTGTGTGTGTGTGATTTTGGTGTGTTTTTATAAACGCACAACAATGTGGGACACAGTTGTCTCCCACCTGTCAGTCAGAGGTCACTGTTTATGTTTTGTAATGTATGGTTTTATAGCGACAGGATTAGTTTGGAGGTACTGTAAGGGATAGGCGGCAGCTGGTGTTTGTGTGTGTGTGTGTGTGTGTGTGTGTGTGTGTGTGTAGATACTATTTCTGAACAGGTCCAGCTCAGTTGTACATAGAGGATCTATTTTGGTGATGTCACCTTCCTCTGTCCCTCTGCAGACAACACTCATGCAGACAAAGAGGATGAGGATGATGATGATATTATCAATATCATCAATGGACCATGATATTAAAGAATCACAACGTGCAGGTGTTGATTTTACCTTCAGACCCAATAATAAACTGCTGCTACTCCTTCGCCTCACATGATGTCACAGTGATGTCATCACAAACGCACAAAGATTATCCATCCTCCGCTGCAGTGACGCATCATGTGTTCAATTCAGTTCATGTGTTTCAGTCTTGATCCTGCAGGTGGAAACGCTGAGTCGTAGTGATGCAGGGATTTTACGCCTTTTAAAAGCAGAAACACAACTCACAACCTAAAGCTGAGCTGGTCACCGCTCTGCAACGATAATGTTATAAAACTCCCACACACTACATCTGCATCTGAATGTGAAGGATGTTTGTGTGGAACAGGCCAGTGAGCTGTTTTATTTACTGTCTCATGTCGAACACCGTTTAAAAGGATTGTTTGTTTGTTCTCGTAATCTGTAGTCTGCCTCGCTCTAATCACTCTCATGTTCACAGCCTTCTCATGTTGGTTTAGTCTGCTGATCTGGCTAAGTGTGTGTGAGTGTGTGTGTGTGTCTGTGAAGCAGTGTGGCATTTACCAGGTTTTACTCTGATTCCTTTTATAGCCCTGCTGACCATCACCTGTCTCGGTCTTTGTTGCTCAGTGGACAGCGGCTTTAAACACATGATGATATAGAGCTGGAGACCGAGGCCAAGAGACTTCAGAGACTGAGGGTGGAAGGGCGTAAGAAATACACTGAGACACTAAAATATCGCAACTGTTATGATGTGATGTTTCTTTGAAGCCCTGTTCTGATATTTTATCACTAGTTCACATGGCGACAGTGGTTTGGTGTTGTATTTGATCCTCCAGCTGAAGGTCTAACTGAGTCTGAACGCAGTCTGAACTCAACACTGTGTTTTCTGATACTGTGAGATTTTATCTGAAAGTAACTTTGTAAAAAAAAAATCCAGTATATTTCAATATATATCGTATCGCCCTGTCCTGGCGGATACGTGTTGTATCACCAGATACTTGCCGATACACAGTCCTAGTAAATACTGGTCTCTGATCGGCTGACTGTAATCATTGGTGTCCGATCAGCTCATTGTTATCCCTTCTCTTTGATCGGCTGATCGGATCACTTTTCTGTGATCGGCTGATTGTTATCACTTGTGTCTGATTGGCTGATCAGAATCCTGTTGTCTGATCAGCTGATTCTCTAATCACTGTCATGTGATCTGATCGTCAAACAGCTGATCATGCTGAATGACGCTGATGCTGCTGAGTCCTGACAAGTTCATGTGGTCACTCTCTGTCCCTGCTGTCGTCTCCGTGCTGTTGAATATTTAATGAGTCTTTTCTGGGACGGCCCACCTAGCGCATCTTCACCGTCCTCTTCAGCACGCAAAGTGTCTGTTTGAATCTGACACGAAACCTGCCTCTCAATCGGACTGTAAATTTATATCTGATTTACCCATGTGAACAGTGACTTGATATTTTATCACAGTCTGTTTAATGACTACAAGAAAATCACACACCTCTTCTCTCTGACTTAGTTCATATAGTTTGAGTTTGAGTGAGAAGCTGTGAAGGTGAACCTGTGATTACATCAGATCACTTTTCATGTTCACGTGATATTATCCAACGTTCCTGGATAACTTGTATGTCATTTCCATTCTTGTTTGCAGCCGGGCATTAATATAGTCCTTGGACTTTGTTTTCAGGTACATCTTTATAGCAGAGTTTCCACAGTGTGCTCGTAGACTCACTGATATCCAGAGATCAGAGAGTACAAAGCAGATGTTCATGACCTCCAGAGGACGGTCTGTTATCACTGATGAACCTTTAAGGTTACACATTCAGTGGTGTGAAGCTGGTTGTCTGTGTCGAACAAATTTTGACTCTACCTTGATGGCACTTCAGACCTTTACTTCCTGTCCTTTCCTCCTGCTCTCCATCTGATTTGCCCCCCCCTCCAGTCTGTTCTCCATCACGTTCTGTAATCACATCACTCTTCTCTCTCTCTCTCTCTGTAGATCTGAGGGAAGCAGACCAGACCTGCTCCCTCCCTGAACGGAGAGGGAATCGCAGCCACTGCTTCAGCCACACACTCGCTCTTTGCCTCCATCATGCGACCTCCGGTCTCCTCCTCCTCTCCCCAGTCTTCATCCTGTCCCTGCTCATCCCCACCTGTTCAGCCCAAAGCGACGCAGACCTCATCGTCCAGACCCGTACTGGTCGAGTTCGTGGTATCGGATGCCGGTGCAGAACGAAGTTATGTCACGTCTTTCCTGGGGATCCCCTTTGCCGAGCCTCCCGTGGGCAAGAGGCGATTCCGCCGTGCTGAGCCCAAGCGCCCGTGGACGGGGGTGTACGAGGCCAACGCCTACCCCCAATGCCTGTTACCAGTTTGTGGACACGTCGTTCCTGGTTTCCAGGGCAGCGAGATGTGGAACCCACAGGGGATGAGCGAGGACTGTCTGTACCTCAAACATCTGGGTGCCCCCCTCACCCAAACCACACAACCTCACATTCATGGTCTGGATCTACGGCGGAGTACTGGGTCTGATTCTTCTTAGACTCTTCCAGTCAGTCTGCCTCGTTTAAGAAAATTAAAATACCACATGCTGTAAAATAGGTCGACACTATTCAGCTCATAGTGACAGGAATAAATACACAGACGCCATCACCATTTATTCTAAATGAAAACACTGACTAAACACAGGATGTTGACTTTATGATCAGTTTCAACTCATCAGCTTTCTTTTTATATCAAGCGGAGTTGCTGTCCTATTCAACTACATCAATATGTCATTGTAATTGAGACAGTGGCCATGGTAACTGTCTGTGAGTTGTAAGAGGTGTTACTGAGCACAATGTCCGATTATATGCAGATGACATGCTGTTTGCACTGAGGCCACAGTAACCCCTCTCTGATGATGATACTGAACACCTGCAGGTTTTACAGTGGCCCTCTTCCTCTGGATGTGTACGACGGTCGTTACCTGGCTCACAGCGGACGGTCATTGTGGTTTCCATGAATACCGCATTGGCGCCTTTGGCTTTCCTCGCTCTGCATGGTTCGTCTGAGGCTCCTGGCACGTGGGGCTGCTGGACCAGAGGATGGCGCTGCAGTGGGTTCAAGACAACATCCATTTCTTTGGTGGAACCCCAAACAGGTCAGTTATCACTGTTTTATTTCCAGTATCTACACAGGAAATCAAATGTGAGCTCATTCTACCTGTCCTCTCCACCTGCCTTCTGCCTACCTCTTCAACAGGTGACTATCTTTGGGGAAAGTGCTGGTGGTGCTTCAGTAGGATTTCACCTCCTGTCTCAGACAGCCGACCACCTTCACCAGGGCCATCCTCCAGAGCGGGGTCCCCAACTGTCCCTGGCCTCAGTCAGCCCTGCTGAGGCTCGCAGACGGGCCACACTGCTGGGGAAGCTGGTCGGCTGTAACGGAGGAAACGACACTGAGCTGGTGGACTGTCTACGTGGCAAAACCCCACAGGAACTCATTGATCATGAGTGGCAGGTAACGCTGATCTGCCAGAGCCAGTGGAGTAACTTAGGTCTGGTTATATTCAGACCCTCAGATCAGCTCAATGCTTCATCTGTCTTCCTCCTCTGAGCAGGTCCTGCCATGGTCGGCCCCTGTTCCGTTCTCGTTTGTTCCCGTCGTGGATGGGGAGGTTCTGCCCGACACTCCCGAGGCCATGCTCAACTCAGGCAACTTCAAAGACACTCATCCTCCTCGGGGTCAACCCGGACGCGAGGCTCCTATTCCTGCTGTACGGAGCTCCAGGCTTCAGCAAGGACAACGAGAGCCTGATCTCCCGAGAGGACTTCCTGGAAGGTGAAGATTCCACTCAGATATATTTAGATGACGTGGTTAGAACCTGTTCGACTCCCTGGCATTTACTGCAATGGCTTTAAAAACCCTGTACTCTTCACCCGCCAGGTGTCAAGCTGAGGTCCCACATGCAAACGACATCGGCCTGGAGGCAGTGGTGCTGCAGTACACCGACTGGTTGGATGAGAACACACAGGGTGAAGAACCGAGACGCCATGGACGACATCGTGGGCGACCACAACGTCATCTGCCCTCTGGCCCACTTTGCCCGCTCCTACGCCCAGCACAACGCCCTGAAGGCCAACACAGATGGAGCCGGGATGGTGAACAATGCAAACTCACAAGGTGATGTATCTGTAGGATTTCGTTTGAGTTCTGATTTTTGATGTGATGGTATTCCTGTACTTGTCTCCACACGGAGCTTGTGTTGATGGTCATGTGATCATCATCTGCAAAGATGATGCCTTCATCACCGCAGACTAAAACTAACCATCATCCTCTGCTGCTACAGGGGCAGTTTTCATGTACCTGTTCGACCACCGAGCCTCCAACCTGGCCTGGCCGGAGTGGATGGGTGTGATCCACGGCTACGAGATCGAGTTTGTCTTTGGCCTCCCGTTGGAGAAGAGACTCAACTACACTCAGGATGAGGAGAAACTGAGCCGACGCATGATGAGATACTGGGCCAACTTTGCACGAACCGGGTGAGATGAGAAACAAGCAGCCGAGTGAAGAGACGCTGGTGAAGTTTGTTTATTTTTTCAGGTTGATCTGTCTTTTGTCAGAAATCCCATGTGAACCATGGGGTGGTGGAGACCAGAGGCGCTGGCCTCAGTTCACCATCAGCGATCAGAAACACATCGGACTCAACACTGAACCTCTAAGGTCCTACAAAGGTCTCAGGAACCAGCTGTGTGCTTTCTGGAACCGCTTCCTGCCACGCCTCCTCAACATCACCGTAAACAACCTGCTCATCTTCAAATAGCTGCAGCGGCTTTCTGCTGCTCCCAGTTTAACCTGCTGCAGGTTCCTGAAGGTCCTTATCATCAGTTATGAAGAGGCAGCTCACTGACACAGGCTGTAAAGATAAAACACAAAGCAGCACTGAGGGCAGACACGTGAACATGAGGAAATGATTCGCTTGCATTATCAGTTAATGTCACAACATCGTGTAAATAAGAGTTGGACTTTTTAGGATGAAAACATGAAGCAAACACTGACGAGCCTAAACTGCAGTTCCTCTCCTGACCACTAGAGCGAGTCTCCAACAGGAAGTCAGTCCCCATAGACTCCCATGTTAAATATCCAGCTTTAGAGCAGAAATAAACACGTTTATGGTACATAACATTTTAGCTTCTACAGCTACTGTCCGTCTTCATGATAACAAGAAATCACCAGTTTAGACATTGATGGTGTGGCCCCTACACTGAGTCTATGCCCCACCCCTTGCCCATATTTGGCATAGAGTCAGTTTTTTACAGCCTGTTTTCCAGCCAATCACCGACCAGTTACTATCTATTGTGGTTCCATTATCTGTCGTCCAATGTTGTTTCTTTGATTCCTGTCACGTTTTAACTCAGGCTGTAACAAAACATCGATTGATGTGTGTAGCTAATTATGTAAATCTAAGATATACTAAGACCCTGAAGCTCTGTTTCCTCTGTCCGTCCTCAGACAACATCGACGAGGCCGAGCGTCAGTGGAAGGTGGAGTTCCACCGCTGGTCCTCCTACATGATGCACTGGAAGAGCCAGTTTCGACCACTACAGCAACAGGAGCGCTGCACCGACCTCTGACGCCTCGGCGGAGAGCTGAGACCGACAGGGCGGGGAGGAAGTCCCCTCCATAGCCCCTCAGTCACGTCTGAGTTCACCTCCATCTTTGTTTTTATTTAATGTTATATTTTGAATGTGTGGTGTGTGTGTTGTGTCGGCTCACAGACTCAGACTCTGTGTGTGATCTTATTTATATTATTTATACTATTATTATGTTTGTTCGGAGTTTGTCTCAGTGGAAATCAGGGCTATGGAGGGAACTGGTCACCAAGTGTGGAGGAGGGTTAGAAAATGATGTGTCATTACCTCGAGGTGTGTGTGAGTGTGTGTGTGAGTGGTGTGTGAGTGTAAGTGAGTGTGTGTGTGTTGAACTCAGACAGGCCCATGACACTGCACCACTGCTGGTTCACTGTGTTCAGTTTCAGTTTCTAGTCTCACTCTTCTTCATGACCACTATCCCCGACGCGGCGCCGTCATGTGACCTCTTATGTCTCAGGTGGTGAAGCTATGCTAGGTCTTGTCTTTTGTTTTGTGAACCGTCTCCATGGAAACAGTAGACTCTCTCTAGTCTTTTCGTGTCTTAATCCAGGTTCGTGTCGAGACTCACCTGATCTCAGTCAGACCGAAGCAGGAAGACGGACGTCGACGTGTTTGCTGATGACGTTAAAGTCAGAACATCAGTTGTCATAATACCGATAATGATCAATAAATAATAATGAATCAATCGTTCAGTTAAAACATTTTAATTCGGTAAACTGATCGATTACGGAGCAATCGTTAGCTTTTAGTGCTGTTAGCTTTAACCACACCGTGGCTCCCCCTGGTGGCAGCACTGAGCCCTGCAGCCCTCAGATTAACCGTGTTACCATGGTGATAACAATGCCACAACACTTCCTGTTTGAGGGCTTGCATTGTATTTTATTTTTCAGTTTGGGACAGTTTCTGACATCACAGCGAGTGAGTCAGTTTCAACGGGGAGAGACGAGGGCCATAAAATCTGGATCTGGATCTGGATCAGGATCAGGATCAGGATCAGGATCTGGA
>JAFELL010001659.1:0-66921 GCA_019059645.1 Caranx melampygus
ATATATATCTATATATATATATGTCCGTGTAAAGTCACCTCCGTTTGTTGCTCTCGCGCAGCTCAGCCGTTAAAGTGCAGTTTTCCGCTGTTGGTAATGTCGCAGAAAGCGTCACGGCCTGACTTCCGGGACATAGATTTAGAGCAGAGAGAAGAGACACAACACGGTGACCTCCATAAAGATAATATAGATGAGTGTGTTTCATTCCGGCTTCAGTCTCGAGGTCACTGAACTGACATTAACACGGTGTCAGTGGTATTTACAGTGAAGGCGGTACCGCCTGTTGAACGGAGGACTGTTGGCGCGCTTCTGTTCTGTCTGACACGTTTCTATGGTGAAAAGTCACCTGAGGCCAGTGTCTTCTTCTGTGGTGCTGGAGTCTACGGCTCCGTGTAAACACTGGACTGAGGTTGTCTCTGTCACAGTAATATTACAGCCAGTACGAGTTTAATGTGATTATCACAGTATTAATCATCACGATACTTATTTATGATGAATGTGTGTTATTTTTGTTGATTTCATCTACACGAGCCTCACATGTAAGGATTCAACAGTCTAAACTTTTCTTCTGTTCCCCCTCTATTCTGAAACTGTACAGTGTTGTTCATACTTCGGTTTAAACATCATAACATCTCTCATTTAAAGAAGACCCAGGGTTCTTCCATTTATCCGGCTTCACTTGACCCAGCAATCGCAATCACGCTAAACGGTTACACGACGGTGCTTATCAGCTCGTTAAGTCAACCCAGGGTGACGTATGAGCGCGTTCACATGGAAGGGGCGGGGTTTTCAGCATCTGACCAATCACAGACATGGACAGTCTGACAGCAGCTGCAGCAGCAGAGCGGAGTATTTCACTAACGAGGAGCATTTAAATGAAGCTGAAAGACCAAATCCAGACAGAAAGAAACACAGTGGCTGCAGCAGAGTAGAGAAAGAGCTGCAGAGAGTCACTGACTGTGGAAATGTATAAGTTCATAAGATTAAATAAAATCACTGCTCCGTCATTATGGGATGGCTCCGACAGGAATGACAGGAATCATGTGTTGTTCCTCTGAACTGGCCTGTTGCTCACATGTAACTTTGTGGAGTGTGTGTGATGCAGAGCGCACGACTCCGGTGTCCCTGGGTAGTTGAAGTTGCCATGGAGATGTATCCCGGTAAGAAGTGAACCGCCGTCGTAGTACGGGAAACCCCAGAGTTAAGCCTGAAGTTACCTGACTAAGCTCAGATCCGGCCTCGTGCTGCCATTCAGCGTCACAGACTGTGATGTCACAGTGTCCACCAGCAGAGGGCAGTGATTCCCTGTGGACAGAAGAGCTCACCTCACACACACCACCACAGTCCCTCTCTGCTCTCTCTGCTGTGATACTGTGCTGCAGCGAGGCTTATTGTTATTACATAGACACAGATACAACAGCTATTCCATTAGCTTAATATATGTTAAACAGAGAGGGGTGGGGGGTTGTGGGGGGGTGGAATTGGAATAAATGGACGGGAGATATTTTGAGTGTGTTTGGGTTGAAGAACAGTTTGTAGACGTCCACAGGGACCTGCAGCAGGACTGTGCTCAAACCTGCAGCTAAGCCCTGAAAACCTGACAACGTCTCTCTCTCACACACACACACACACACACACCCTTCTGCTTTCAGCCCACTGATCCAGTCTGTCTGTGTTATCAGCCCACTGACTCATTGTGCCTCAGTCTGTCCAGCTCACGGCCTTCTTTCTATTTTCATCCCGTCCTGACATGAAAATGCCACGACCTTGTGTCTTGTGTCAGACCACTGAAGGGTGTGTGTGTGTGTGTGTGTGTGTGTATGTGTTATGATGTTGTAGCTATGTGTTGGAGTGTAAATGGCCAATGAAATTGCTTTAGTTGCTATTTTTTGAAACGATTCAGACAAACCAGGAAGCAGCTGGTTCATCATCAGAACATGATGAGAAGAGCGGGTGAGGACAGAGAAGGTGAGAAACATCTGGAGGAGAGAGAGGAGAAGCAGGAGGAGCGGGAGGAGCAGGAGGAGCAGAGAAGCAGAAGGCAGGAGGAGGAGAGGAGGAGGAGGAGACAACTTTCCCTCCCGCCTCTCAGGCCCTGAACCCTGACTGACTTAAACAAGGTCAGCCGTCAGTGAGTGAGTGTGAGAGCTTGAAAGGGTCCAGATGCTGTGATAGGAATGGGACAGGACCAGACCAGGACCAGGACCACTGGAGCTGGGACTGTACCAGAACCTGAACCAGAACCTGAACCGGAACCAGGACCGGGACCAGAACTGGGATCTGGACCAGGACCAGGACTCTTGTATTTGATTAGCTATGAACTGTGGGTAATTTTCAAACATTGTTTCAATATTAATTGAGGGTGCAAAGTCACAAAGGTGAATCAAAGGTTCAGAGTTCAGTTTGTTGATTCAATGACTTAACGTTGACAAACCAATGTTGATTCAACACTGTTTCAATGACTCTTTTATATCTGGGGTCTCATGTGCTGTTTCTCTGGTTGCAGTGTCCAGCAATACATCTACAACACTCCTTTAACCAGGGCTACACATTCAGGATGTAAAGGAGAAGAAGAAGAGTCAGACATGACACATCATCTCCAGTGAGAAACATACAGCTCTCTCTCTCTCTCTCTCTGTGTCTCTCTCTCTCTCTCTCTCTCTCTCTCTCTCTCTCTCTCCTCTCTCTCTCTCTCTCTCTCTCTGGTGCTCATGTGGTTTTTAATTTCACTCTTTCTGAATGACATGTCCAGTGGTTTGTCTTCATGTGTGTGACGTGCTCAGGGCTGTGAGGTCTGAGCTCTGAAATGTCTTAAAACATTGTTTCGTGCTTTTTGATGTTTCGGTCCTGCTGCTCGTCGTATCGCAGCTCCCACAGACACAGCCAGGGTTTGTCAGGACGAGTTTGAGTTTGAGCGGAGGAGGCTCTCGATAGGTTTTACTTCAGGGGAGAGGAGATAAAATAGGCTCAGAAAGAGTTTGCTTCCTTGGCACAGACACAGACAGAGAGACCTCGACCATTTAAACCATCAGGTAACACCTTACGTTCGTCATCATGTTGAAGGTCATGGTGAGGCCTTCATTTAAAATACTCCATTTCACGTTCTCCCTTCACTTCATATGAGCAGAAATATTCCTTTGGCCAACGCTGCACTTTTTCTGTCTTTCTTTTTTTAAAGCTACTTTCAGTGTGTTCCTCAGCACAGACCCAGCTCTTTGTCTTCATGCGTGGCTGCACATTTATTCACTCAGTTTGGGTCAAAGAGGCAGCGAAGGACACGACTGATGACTGTGTCAAATATTATGTAAAGGAACATGACTGAGCTCAGACCTGCTGACAACAACACACTGGGTGCTGCTGCATAATCAGAATAATACATGTAATACAGATTCAATACGTTATCTTTTCATTTGTGCCATTTATAGAGGTCAGAGGTCAAATCTAAAGCACACACACACACACAGAGTGACTGTTGTTGATTGTCTGGCAGTAATATGACCCATATTTATGATGTGCTGTTTAATATGAGGTAGTTTACAGGGTGAACAGACCAAACACAGGAGGCTGTTTCTCATGTGAAACCAACACTCATGATGATTTATTTCACCCACGACTGTTCTACAACCTCAGCTGGTTTTATATCAGTTCTTATCATGGTGATAAAGGTGCAGCAGCTGGGGGGGGGGGGGGGGGTGAGTCCTGTGGAGTAACAACAAATCTGAAATGACTACTGGTCTTATTGACACTGTGTTCACTTCAAAACTAACATTTATCTGGGATTTGCTGCTCAGACAAAAAGCAAACAGACATGTCTGATAAGATAAAACCTACTTTGTTGATCCCAAGCTGAGAAACAGAAAAATAAGAGAAAGAATAAAATAGAAACAATTTAGAATTAAAATATAACAAGAAGAAAAAAGAAATGGATTTATAAATGACAGGTGTTAGGGGTCAGGGTTCTGTCAAGCACCAACACAAGCTTCACCTTACAGGACGTCTCTGAGACATCAGAGCTGGACTCATACCCAGACACTGTCCCATCAGATCCAATAACCTGGTGGAAAATGTGTGGACGAAGTCTCATGCTCAGAAGATGGTCTGATTCTTTTGAGAGGCTTGAACCAGAGCTGAGAAACAACTTCTGCATTGTGTTGACCCATCTGGGCCACCGTACTTCGCACCTAAGGAAAATGACTGTCACGGATTAATCACTGCAGTTTGTGTGGAGTCTGTTTCTGATGAGGAGAAAGCTTCCACTCACACTCATTGAAAACAAACTGTACGTAATCTGTGAGTGTTTCTGCAGCTCTGACATTTACATGTTAATTTGTGTGACATTTGGTTGGAGAAGTAAAAAGTGATCACTGTATTAACTGTGTCAGAGCGTTTTATAGCTGCGCTCTTTGCCTCAGTGTCATTTATTGTAGCTTTACAGAGACGGGCTGTGAAATCTCCAGATAAATAGATACTGTGTGTGTGTGTGTGTGTGTGCGCAATATGTTTAGAGATTAACCTTTTGCATGACTGATAATTCCACTTCTTCATAAACCCACTTTAACAAATGAAACTGCTGCCAGATGGTTCAACTCTGTTATCCTCTCGTATAAATGAAGAGATGAAGAGGAAGAAGAAGAAGAAGAGGGGTCATAAAACGATGAGCATATGTCAGTGTGTGTGTGCGTGTGTGCGTGTGTGTGTAGCTGGAGATTATCAGAATATGTGCAGTGTGGGGATTATGCACTAGTCAGAAAAGTAGCTCATAACTGAACAATGAAGACCTTTTTCCTGACCTTTGACCTGACAGAGGTCTCACATGTTCAGTGTGTTTTCATCTTGGTCATCTCAGTCCGTTCCAACCAATCAAGAGCACACAGTCTGACCAATCAGCTGTCTGAAGACTGAGATCAGTTGATTAACTGAGTCAAGTCTGGTGAGCTGCAGCTGGGTTGGAAACCTGCAGCCGCTCGGGCCTTTGTGGAACAGTTTGGAGATGCCTGCTGTAGACTGTCAGAGTCAAGGAGCTTGTTACTGTTGAATGCCATTAAATCTGTGAGTGTGTCACAAAAAACTATTGTGTGTGTGTGTGTGTGTGTGTGAGTAGAGATAGGCTCACTTGTTAAGCTGGGAGCTTTTCTTGTTGTGCTGGGACACATTTGTCACAGACTCCTCTCCCTCTTTGAGCAGCATGACTCAGTGGAATCTGACAGCTTCTCTTTTTAAAGCTATTTTCACTCAGTCATTCCACAGAATAATCAAATGGTGCTGACAGGCTCAGGAAACGCTGCCATCCTGCAGCGATCACCTTGATACAAGTCTCATCAGTTTCCACTGATGTTTTATTAGCACAGAGCCGATTCGATGTCCTGTTCTCCAGAGGAAATACAATCTGACCTGAGTTTTGTCCTGGGATTCAACATCACATCTGAGGAGTTAACGGACTTCTAATGACTTCACTGATAAAACGCCTCTGACTGCTGCTCAGTGGACTCCTTTCTTTTCAAACACCAATCAGACTCCAGCACTAAGTCTATACGGTATAAATACCTGTGTCATTGATACAGCTGATTGGACACTTACAGCTCTGAACACACTGCATCATTAATACGACCCATCTCACACACACACACACACACTAACTGACACTTCAGCGCCTGAAGCTATGTCAGTGTCACTGTTGTTTCTGAGGTGATTACTTCACTTCTCAGAAGAAGACGAGTCGTGGTAACAAGAGAAGTGCACTGCCTCAGGTCACTGTCCTATAACACCTGAACACTCTAATTGAATTCTACATTAACCTCTGTAAATTCACTGCAACACATGTGAATTTCAAATGAACATTTTATCTTCTTATGCAAAAGCAGCTCTGGCTTCACACATCCACTCTGGCAGCGTGGATGCACATTGATAGCCTTAATTTAAATGTACATGTGTGCAGACTGTTGCTCTCTGAGCCTCAGACCGTATTTAAGCACATTATGGAATGAGTGTTTAGTGCCAAACGATCATCTCTGAGCTCTCCCCTCTGGGTTTATGGCCCCGAGACAAGACTAACATCTTTTACATGTCAACCTGATGGCGGCTCCGTCTCTGCTGAACCAAAGGACGAAGCTTCTCGTTCTCATGCTCCACATGGTCTCAGTGAAGGATCATCGCCTGCAGGAGGAACTGAGGCTCAGCAGCATGGAGTCAAGTGTCACACTCTCTGACTGAGGTCTGGTCACATGACCTGAGTGATGATGTCAGACTGACATCACAAGTTTCCAGCACTTCACCAAGAAAGGTGCAAATTGGTTGCTTCCATGTGACTGACTCTGAGCATCATGAAAAGATTTTTTAATCAAATCTGGAATATTTAAATACATTCTACTCTACTCTCTTCTACTCTACTCTATTTTATTCTATTTTATTTGCTTTTTGGAGCAGACATAAATTACACTGCATGGCTAGTTGTGTGTGTGTTGGTGAGTGAGCAAATGTGTGTGTGTGTGTGTGTGTGTGTGTGTGTGAGAGAGAGAGAGAGAGAGAGAGAGAGAGAGAGAGACGTGGTCTGGGTTTGAACTTTGTGGGCAGCACGCACACCCTGACTCTCTGCTACAGGGAACTGTGGGCGTTGTGTCTGCCAGGCCTCTTACACTTGGCTTGTCTACATGCATTACTCACACACTCACACACTCACACACACACACACAATAGAAACACACATTCACAACAGACACAGACAAGAGCACAGTGCAGAGTCATGGATGCATACAAACCAAACACACACAAATGAGAATGCAGGGTGAAAGATATTCAGCAGCACACAAGCGCATGCACACACACACGCACGCACGCACACACACGCGCACACACACACACACACACACACACACACACACAGAGGGGAACAGAGTCCATTGAGAATTTCATTTAGTGAAATGGTTGATATTCAAACCGGTCAGGCAGCAGGATATTAGCTCTAATCCCCCCCCCCCCCCCCCCCCCCCCCCCTCCAGTAGGTGGCCTCCTTGCTCCTCTGCGCTCATGCTCTCCTCAGGTTCACCTCAGGACATCTTCAGCTCTTCTCCTCCTTCATATGACTCTTCATTTGAATCTATGTAAAATCTGAAATGAAGTTGAAGTTGACGAAGGGAAGTGACGTCATCGCCGTTGCTGTAAAGCTGACCAGTGTTGTATTTCATAACAACAGTGATGAGATGACAGAACAAAGACCAGCAGCAGCTCGTGGATCAGTTGGACAGATGATGAAACAGTTTGTTGTAATAAAAAGTTAAATTTCATGTGTTTGTAATAATCCGGCGCGTGGCGGGGGGGTCAGTCCAGGTGTGCGGTGGGCGTCCTCCTCCTCAGCCTCCTCTGACAGATGGAGCAGTCGGACCGTGGCGCAGCAGCAGCCGAGCGGAGAGAGGGAGAGAGAGAGCGGCGCAGAGCACGTGCGCGTGCACACACACACACACACACACACACACACGCAGACACACACACACACAGTCCCGTCACTCTCCAGTCAGACCCTGAACACATCACAGGGCACCTGAATGGTGCACAAACCAGAGGCGCACGCGGACTGATGAAGCACCCGAGGACCGTCGCAACAGGGGCGCGTGACTGACGGATGAGCCATGGAGCAGCGCGCGGAGACGGCGAGCTCCTTCAGCTTCAGCTCGAACCAAGTTGGATGTGAGACGGAGACACGGGACGCGTCCCGGGGAGTCTGAACATTGTCTCATCAGTCTGATCAATTCAGCGCGTGCAGCTGCTTTTGGATTCACTTCTTTATTTGAGCTGAGTGAACGCATCCGGATCGGAACCCGCTCCGACCGCACACACCGCGCCTCAGAGTCAGACCAGGATCCGCTGAGCTGATCTAATGACTCCTGAATGTTGTGCTGCGTTCACACAAACGGACACGCGAACTGAACCGACAGAGCAAACAGCCCGCGCCGTGGCGGTGGCCGTGATGGTGACGTTACAGTGAACAGGACTCTGACTCTGTGAACCTGCCGTGGGGGCTCCTGGCTCCTGGCTCCTGGCTCAGGTGCACATGTTGTGGAGCTTCACTATCACGGAGCTGGAGTCAAAGAAATGATGAATAAATAATGGCCGGATCAGCATCAGTGCACGAGCCAATCTAATCACACAGACCCGCCTCGAGGATCATTAAACAAATCAGATAAACGCAGCGCGAAGCCCGTCGATAGGAGTTATTGATGAGGTGGTATATAAGGCTAATGATTGGCCGAGCCTCTGTTTACTCAACAGCTCGGCAACAATCTGGTGTGAAAGTTTGGCTGAGGGCTTGACAGCCGAGGCGACACAGAGGGCGACGACACCAGGACTCGGTGCAGATTTCCTGCTGCTTCAGTCTGTGTAGTGACCACAGCTCTGCCTGGACCAGACCGCAGCTGGAGTACTCTCCCCTCTTCCTACTAGAATGTCTGCTGCCTGTGCTGCTGCTGTAGGGATTCATCCACCAGGCGTCTTTGTGGGGCAAATATCCGAAGAGATCCGGGCAGGGAAATATTTATAGCGGCTCTGGTGCGGGGACGATGGTGGTGACGAGGAGCCTATGGACGAGCCAGGCTGTGGGAGAGCTGGTGCCGAGACAGTTGACCTCTCCGCCAGCCACGCCGTCAGTCTGAACTGTTCCTCAGAGAGGCACAGCTGCTGCAGGCTGGGGATGTGATGGGGTGACGGCTGACGCCCCCTCACCCACCCCCTCTCTCACTTTATTAGCGGTGAAATAGAAACAATGGATCAGAATTTCTCAACGGTTCGAGATGGCAAGCAGCTGCTCCCAGAGAGAGACTCGTCCAAGCGCGTGCTGACAGGATGCTTCCTCTCCCTGCTCATCTTCACCACACTGCTGGGCAACACACTTGTGTGCGCTGCCGTCACCAAGTTTCGACACTTGAGGTCAAAGGTCACCAACTTCTTCGTCATCTCGCTCGCCATCTCCGACCTGCTGGTAGCGATCCTGGTGATGCCTTGGAAGGCGGCGACGGAAATCGTAGGGTTCTGGCCGTTTGGTGCGTTCTGCAACGTTTGGGTGGCGTTTGACATCATGTGCTCCACCGCCTCCATCTTGAACCTGTGTGTGATCAGTGTGGACCGTTACTGGGCCATCTCCAGCCCCTTCCGCTACGAACGTAAGATGACCCCTAAGGTGGCGTGTCTGATGATCAGTGTGGCATGGACCCTGTCCGTCCTCATCTCCTTCATTCCCGTTCAGCTGAACTGGCACAAAGCCCAGACCACCAGCTACGCAGAGCTAAACGGAACGTACCCCGGTGACCCCCCCATGACAACTGTGACTCCAGCCTTAACAGGACCTATGCCATCTCCTCCTCCCTTATCAGCTTCTACATCCCCGTGGCGATTATGATCGTCACCTACACCCGGATCTACCGCATCGCCCAGAAGCAGATCCGGAGGATATCTGCCCTGGAGCGGGCGGCGGAGAGTGCCAAAAACCGCCACAGCAACATGGGCAACAGTTCAAACATGGAGAGTGAGAGCTCTTTTAAAATGTCGTTCAAACGAGAAACCAAAGTTTTAAAGACGCTCTCAGTCATCATGGGAGTGTTTGTGTGCTGCTGGTTGCCCTTCTTCATCCTGAACTGCATGGTCCCGTTCTGTGAGCCCAACCTGCCCGACGGTGCCACCGACTTCCCGTGCATCAGCTCCACCACCTTCGACGTGTTTGTGTGGTTCGGCTGGGCCAACTCCTCGCTCAACCCCATCATCTATGCCTTCAACGCAGACTTCCGTAAGGCCTTCTCCATCCTGCTGGGCTGCCACCGGCTGTGCCCGGGCAGCAACGCCATCGAGATCGTCAGTATTAACAACAACATGGGCGCCCCTACCTCAAACCCCAACTGTCAGTATCAGCCCAAGAGTCACATCCCAAAGGAGGGCAACCAATCAGCCAGCTACGTGATCCCCCACAGCATCCTGTGTCAGGAGGAGGAGTTACAGAAAAAGGACGGAGGTGGAGCGGAGATGGAGGTGGGGATGCTCAACAACACCCTGGAGAAACTCTCCCCTGCCATCTCTGGGAATTTAGATAGTGACACTGAGGTCACACTGGAAAAGATCAATCCCATAACACAGAACGGACAACACAAAGCTGTGTCCTGTTGAGATGGACAGAGGAGCACTGAGACAGACGTCTGTATGAAGACACAGTGAGTGAGATATTACAGAACCTGAGACTCTCGACAAACATCCACACGGAAAACCCTACAGAATGTTTCAAAGTAAAGGCACTTTATCCTGGATTAACTATCTGCAAAATACGCTCAGCATTTATTGATGAAATTGACACATTTGATGATAAATGTTGACAATGTGAATATTAAAAGCAGAACACTCAGTGTGTGCACATGTGCACATCTTTGAAACAAAGATGTGCACATGTGCATGTGTATACTGTACAGTACCGAGGACTTAACACAGTATCTACAGTGGAGCAAGATGTAGTAACTTGTAGCAAAATGTCTCGTAGGTAGGTGCTTTCTATGTGTTTGGTGGGGGACAGAACAATGTGGGTGGATTTGGTATAAAACAGTATAATTAGTTGTTTATTGCAGTTTTCAGCACGTTTCTAACCATCATTTTAAATTGCAAATTCAAAACCCTGCGGTCGTTAAGTTTAATTGAAATGAGTTGAGAAACCAAAGTAACAACGATCTGATTAATATGATGGAGCATCATCTCATAAAACCTGATCACAGACCGACTGACGAACAGTAAGAGGGATGGAAGAACTACATCACTCTCCCTGTTGTGGTCTTGACCTCTGACGACCAGAGGTGAGACGATCAGACTGGTTCTGCCAAGTTTTCTTCTCTTCACTTCCTGTTCATAGTCTGAACCCTCTCTGGGTCCTCCAGCCTCCTCTCCTCTCCTCCTCTCTGTTACCACACTCTGCTCATGCCCATGTCTTCCCTTTCTGGTTTTCCTCTCCTCTCCTCACCATCTCCTCTGGCAGCCTCCATTTTAACTCCGTACTCTTTCCACTTTAAGTGGCACCACTGACTCTATTTTTGGCGGATGCTGTCAGTCCGTAATTAAAAAAGGATGTGAATCTCTGAAGTAAAACCTGAGCACTCGGACAGAGGAGGCAGAGCCCCAGCAGCAGTTAACAGCAGCAACAACAACAGTAGCTAAAAGCAGCAGTGACAACAGCAGCAGCAGCAGCAGCAGTAACAACAACATCAGCACTAACAGCAGCAGCAGCAGCAGTAACAACAGCAGCAGCAGTAACAGCAGCAGCAGCAGCAGCAGCAACAGTACAGCAGCAGCAGCAGCAGTAACAACAGTAACAGCAGCAGCAGTAACAACAGTAACAGCAGCAGCAGCAGCAGCAGCAGCAGTAACAGCAGTAACAGCAGCAGCAGTAACAACAGCAGCAGCAGCAGCAGCAGTAACAACAACATCAGCAGCAGCAGCAGCAGCAGTAACAACAGCAGCAGCAGTAACAGCAGCAGCAGCAGCAGCAGTAACAGCAGCAGCAGTAACAACAGCAGCAGCAGCAGCAGCAGCAGTAACAGTAACAGCAGCAGTAACAGTAACAACAGCAGTAACAGCAGCAGCAGCAGTAACAGCAGCAGCAGTAACAGTAACAGCAGCAGCAGTAACAGCAGCAGCAGCAGTAACAGCAGCAGCAGTAACAGTAACAGCAGCAGCAGTAACAGTAGCAGTAACAGCAGCAGCAGCAGCAGCAGCAGTAACAGTAGCAGTAACAGTAACAGCAGCAGCAGCAGCAGCAGCAGTAACAGCAGCAGTAACAGTAACAGCAGCAGCAGCAGCAGCAGCAGTAACAGCAGCAGTAACAACAGCAGTAACAGCAGTAGCAGTAACAACAGTAACAACAGCAGCAGCAGCAGCAGCAGTAACAGCAGCAGTAACAGTAACAGCAGCAGCAGCAGCAGCAGCAGTAACAGCAGCAGTAACAGTAACAGCAGCAGCAGCAGCAGCAGCAGTAACAGCAGCAGTAACAGTAACAGCAGCAGCAGCAGTAACAGCAGCAGTAACAGTAACAGCAGCAGCAGCAGCAGCAGCAGCAGTTAGCAGTTAGCAGTTAGCAGCAGTGTTGTTGTTTGCTCATCTGGAATTCAAGTGACACCTTGTGACCTTTAGTAAACTTGCAGATTTCTGATAGAGTGTGTTGCTCCTGCTGTGAGTCCTGCTGAGCTGTGGTGCTGCTGTGGAGCAGTGTGACAGGATCAGGGTTACTTTACAGACACAGGACATTTTCATTGAGTTTCCTCTCACAGACAGCAGAAATTTCAAAGTAAGGGCGCAGCACTAAAACACAAAATGGCCATGTACTTTAAGTGTTAATGTTAGAACAAACCTCTGCACTACTGAAGTAAATGAGTCGTCGTTTGCCACAATCAGATCTACTGGTGCCTGATACAGTTAATTAGGGTTAAAGGTCAAATCTTTCCAACAGTGATCAAACAGGCAGTTTTTGAATGTCAGTAGCTGCTCTGGCCACTGAAAAGTATCAGCCTGATGCATCTATAGTTTGCAGACATTAGCGACCATAAGCTGATGCTGACACCAGGCCAAGTAAAACAACACTGAGTGTAAAATGAAGTGAGTGATGTTTTTTTAGTGCTTATGAATTCAGCTTCATTTGGTTTTCCTGTAGTTACGTTTTAACTTTTATGTGTCTGTGGCTTTAAACACAAAAAACCTCAAGGCCAAAGAGCAGAAGAGTCTGAATGTAGGCAGTCAGAGAGAAAGCCTCTTCGTTATCTCTGCCCAGTTAATTGGAGACAGAATTCATGAAGCTAAATATACACACAGCCCATTGTTTATTATAGGACGAAGTAAACTCCATTAGAGAGTAATAAATGAGCTTTTCAGTCGGATCTTTCTGCTCGGTGGCGTCCGTCCGTCCTGTTGTTGTGTGCTGACCGTCCACTGTGAGCTGTGTGTGTCCATAAAGCTGTGAAACTGTTGCTCATCAGACAAAGGAAGAACTGATCCAATAGAAAGCAATTGGTCTTGAATGTAGCATTTGATTTTCCTGCTGTGGAAAATCCAATGCTATCTAGATGGCAACAAAGCGGGGGAAAGCTTTTAGCTCAATATGTGGCTTGGCTTGTTACACAAAAGCAACTCGTTGTCCTCTCTGGCTCCCTGTCCTCAGCTCCATCCGCTTAAAAACCAATATTTATTAACTGGATTCATCTGGATTAGCTATCATGTGCCACGAATTCTTTTAATTTTCCAAGTGCAGAAATTCAATTTCATCCACGACAACTTTGCGGTTTTACTCCGTGTCTGACGCTTTATAGAAATTCTCAACCATATCAGCTCAAAGACGTTCACCCTCACAGCTCCTCTTCGTTCACTGCCTAATTATTCCCAAACACATCAAGTCAAACTCGTGTGATGAAAATGTGAACTGCACATAATGTGTCAGGACTGGACATGGAGGGGAGCTGCCTCAGGGGAGATCTGGTCTCTCCTCCACCCTCCACTCTCCTATTTCTCTGTCTCTTTCTCTTTCTCTGTCTCTTTCTCTTTCTCTCGGCTACCTCTGTCGACTTGAAGAGTGTTCCCAGTGTTAACACACATTGAATTTATTATTAAACAGACAGAGCCGACTGTTTCCCTTTTCCAATCGGTGAGTCGGTGCTCGATCAAAGCCCCACCTGCCCCCGATCATCATTATTATTATTATTATTATTATTATTGTTGTTGTTGCTGTTGCCAAAATTCTCACTTTTGGCTGAATGTGGCTGTACTGTAGCTTATGCTGTGATTTAACCAGTGTTTTATAAGCTGAGGTTGGGGGGTGGGGGGTGGGGGTGTTACACAGGGATTAATCTGCCATTTGTGGTGACATTATTGGCATGTCCAGGTTTACCACATGTTTCTGGAATATGCTGTATGTACACATTTATAGGAACATACCTCCAGCTGAGAGCTGAAATGATCTGCTGTGCTTTGGCTCCATCTAAAAGCCCCTGAGCTTTCACCTTGTCAGCTCCATGACTCGTCTCTCCAGCTGCTGCTGCTGCTGCTGCTGCTGCTGCTGCTGCTCTGGTTTGGGAGGAGACTGATGTCAAACAATGGTCCCACAAGCAGAGAGTGCTTTGTTTGATGCGGACCGTTCCCCCCCAGGCTGCCCTACAACTTCCTGCCTGGGAGCTATGATGACAGTACATGGTCTCTCAATCAGTGCAGTTACATGAGTAATGACAATTTATGCAGGTCTGACAGTGCAGCATCCTCCCCCCTCTTCCCCCTCCTCTTCCCTGGTGGGGGGGTGGGGTGCAGCAGGCATGGGGCTGCACAGAGCTCCAGGCCCATGCAGGGACTGTGGGGGCATTTTAATGATGACGCTTCAGTCCAGGATAAAGACGAGTCCCTACCTCGACATCCAGTCAGTGAAAAAGCTTCATGTAAACAAAACTAAGAGAAAAACCTACATGGCAGTATTTAAAGGGGGGGTGGGAGGGGGGTGCGGGGATAGAGTATTGTACAATGATGTTCAAAATGTAGTCGTGATGAACACAAGTGCTTTTTATCTTCAGAAATCCTTAATGTGTGTAGCAGACTTACATGCTGTGTGTTTCTCCAGTGTGGGGTTTTAATCTACAGTAAGATGCAACAGTCACTGACTCTTTCTATGTTTCTTTCTTTATTTACATGTTTGGGTGTTGATTCATGAAAGTGATGTCAGAGCTTTTAACCCTCAGAGTTATTATTACAGTATTTAGTTTACAGTTTGTACAAAAACATAATGTGCCCTACTTGTAAAATAAACATGTATGTATTTTTTTCATGCGTGCTCAGTGAGTGGTGTGTGTCTGTGACAGCGCTCTGCCTGCTGGACCTCTGACACTGAGCCGCTATTGGAAGATCACGTCGCTGCAGAGGAATCGATGCAGATTGATTTTGAACAGTGACGCATATTTTTTTCCAGCTCCCTGAGCGCGGTGTCCTCGCTGTGCTCCTGCTCCGCCTGCATTTACATAACCTGACAGCCACTTGACAGCTGACATGTCCTCTTCCTCTGCTCACTCCCTCGCCTCATTTGCTAACTTAACTGTGGACACACACACACACACACACACACACACACACATTTTAACAGAACAAAGAGAAAAAAGCACATTTCTTTGGTCCGAGAACAAAACGCTGCTTGTGGTCCGTGTGTGTTTTGTAGTTGAACTCTGGCTGAAGCCATGTCCTTCTCCACCATCACTGATGGTGTGAACACCTTTACACTTGGAACGTGTCATGTACATTAGTGTGTGAATTGGATTTGGCCCACAGCTACAAGCTCCCTGCCTTTTAATTTTACATCTACAGAAACTGGAATGATGATCAATAATCTCTTTTAAAACTCTCTTGGTTGGAGCTCAGCTCATCGGCTTTGAACGTGCTAAATAAATGAAGATGAATGAGTGCGACCCCTGAGACGGACCCGTGACCTCAGAGTCTCACTGTTTGACTGTGAAACTGCTCACACAAACTTTGGCTTTACGTTTCCTCTGCAGATCAAGTGAGGTGTGAGCAGATTTGATTTAATCCAGTTCCACACATCCAGGCACTTCCTCTGCATAGATCACCTTGAGGGGCATCTTATTGAAATACACCTGAAGACGTGTGTGTGTGTGTGTGTGTGTGTGTGTGTGTGCAGCTGCTAGTCCTGCTTCACACTGAGGAAGCAAGAAACATTAAATAAGATCTGCCTCACAGACTTTCAGGAATCAGCTCAAAATCAGACTGAATACAGTCAGAAGAGCCTCAGAGTGTGACGGTACACAAGTCTGTTATTCAGGGATTCAGACACAAAACTGATCTGTGTGTCAAACATTCAACACTGTGAAAAACCTGAAAACACCCTGCTCTGTGAGCTCCATGAAGACGACTACAGGCTCTGCTCTTCACCAGGTTAACTGAGTTGATTTTCAGCGGCTCTGGTGGAGATATAAATCTATCCAAGCCTGAGACCTGAGGGCTGTGGTGGTTCGAACATACAGGGACAAACTGTGAAAAGGAGATTTATCCAGATGCTTTTTCAAGGTCTCATCAGTTTCCATTTGAACTGTGTTAAAGCTCAGTGTGACGCTGCAGCAGCCTGAGAACCACAGCTCAGTCTAAAGATAGAACTTGGGAAACAACATCTAAATAAGATCTGCACTGAAAAACACAACAACAACAAACGGAAACCCAACTGCTTTAAATCTAGGCACTTTCAACACACTGGCACATCCCAGATCAGTGAGTGTCAATACTTAACCTCTGCTGATCCGGCGACTGAGGCAGGAGTGGGGTCACAGTGGAAATACAGTCAAGGTTAATGATAGACTGCAGGCAGCAAAATGCAACATGGTGTGTGTGTGTGTGTGTGTGTGTGTGCGCGGTGCGTGCACAGCTGTAATGTGCTTATGTAACTACACCAGCATTCATTCAGCTCCTTTGCTGAGTAGCAGCAGCAGCAGCGTCGTCTCTGAGCTCCATCCTCACTGAAGAATCTGAATTAAAACATTTTTCAACAGAACAAAGAACAGAATGAATAAACATATACACAACACAGCTCGCATCTCAGGGGTCAACATCTGACGACATGAATGAATTATTCCTCCTCTTTCTTTCCTCAAAGTGAGTAGATGAAGTTATTGGAGTTACAGGCTGTTTCAGACATCATGATGCTCCTGTCCTTCAACACAGTGAAGCTCAGCAGGTCAAAGTCAGTCTGAGGCCTTCTGGCTTTATTATAACTGGTGACAATGCAAAGGACCAGCTGTATGTAATCCCGGCTGTGCTGCTGAAACTCAGCTCCGACTCCTTTAATTCACTCTTTTTTTTGTTCCTGTGAGTTTCCTGAAGACAAGCTGTTTCCTGGCCTGTCCCTCCTGGGACACTGTAGCTCTGAGCTGCTGGCCTCCATTATACTATACTAAAGATTCACAGTATTTTTAACAGCTGTGTCTGCAGCCTGGGTCCATGGGACCTGAGTCTGAGTTTATTCTTCTTATTGCATGTTTCCTTTAATGTGGTTTAGCTACTCCTGTCTTTGAGGGAACGTGTACTGGAGCTGCGTCTGAGAACTTTTTATTTCCAACATGATTCAAGTGTTCAACAGCGTCTGATCACTTTACAGCATCTGTCTGACTGAACAACACACAGAAACATAACCCTGCTGTGTAGATGACAACATTACAATGCAATGTTAAACCTGTGAGTTTACAATAATGAGGATCTGAGTAGAGCTCCTCTTGTACTGATTTATCTGCTGTGACCTGAGGGCCCCCCCTGGTCCCTGAGCTGGACTTCTGTGTTTGGCTCTGAGTTTATGAACCATTTGTTCAGGGACGTCATTAAAACCTCCATCTGTCCCTCACATATTGTTTCTGCAGAGCTTCGAGGCAATGTGAAATCATCAAGGTAACTGAGGTTCAGCGACCAGCTGTAGAGAACCATTCACACCCACTCATCTCTCTGAAGATGAAGAAAATCCACCTGATTCTTTCTCCAACTTCTTTAGCACAGACTTGAAGAAATGAGCCGACTCCATTCGCCGTCACATTCACAGTCTGAATCAGTCTCCATGACTTCCTGTCCAACCTGTCAGATCAGCTCGGCTCGTCCTCTTCTCTCCTTCCAAATACACACACATCATTTACTTTTCTATACTCTCTCCCTCTCTTCTCCTGGAGCAGTGGACTGACTCACATCTCCTCTGGTGCTACATCTCATGGAGGAAGAGATGGAGCCAGATGTTCTTATTACAGCTGGAAGTCTGTGTCACTCAAACAGTGAAATAATGAAACACAGAGTAGAAAGGTGAATAGAAACAGACTGAACCTGCAGGAGGAGTTGAAGTGATCACAACATGATGTGTGGAGTGATTTCTGTTTGAATGGCAGCTGTCCAGTTTTCACACTGGATCATCACAGTGGGAAACAAGGTAAAGGCAAAGGCCAAGTTGCATAACAACAACAAGGACAGAAGCTGCAGAGCTGATGACATGAACTCAGACACACAGTGTTGCACCAGTGCACTACAGTGAGTCTAAAACGACTGTCCTCACACACACAACTGAAACAACTGCAGCAGTGAAGTTAACGTTAGCTTAGCTGCAGAGAGTAAGTCAACATAGAAGTCGAATTGACTTCAGCATCGTCAGTGACGCAGTGACTTCTGTTTTAAAGCTGCATGTGAAAAGTCTTTCTGATGTGTCCTCTGACTGATGCTCTGTCTTCAGGCTGAAGGAGACAGTTTTTCCATTCAACAGTCATGTGATGGTTAGCATGCTAGCTTCAGAGGAGAGTTCACTCTTGGAAAAAACTCTGGCTGAGTAAAAGCTGAACCTGGGTTAATGCTAATGCTAACATTTGACTCTTTTGAACTTCATTTTCAGAAAACCTCTTCTTTAAGAAGAGACAGGGACATTGAGATGTGTTCACCAGTGTTTCCAGTGTGAAGCGTCACGTTCAGTCCATCGATGAGGACGAAACAAAGCAGCTCAACAAACTCACTCTTCAGTCTCTGTAAATCTGGTCTCAAGGACTTCAGCCTGACTCCTCTGTGATGACGTCATATTTTATTCATAATCACACTGTGCTGTCTGTCTCTGCCATGTCCCATCACTCTGGGCTGTGACTCATGGTAAACAAACGCAGCATTAAGGTCTCAGTCACATTAACCGTTGTTCAGTCCAACTTTTATTCTGATGAAAAATAAACTCATAAACTCATAAATAACTCAAAGTGAGTGTGTTTGCTTCTGTCTCCTTATTTACTGTAAAACAGCTGATTCAGAGAAGGTACTGACACAAACCTGCAGAGAATGAATAAATGATGAGCTCCTGTATGTGTCTTTAATAAACTGTCTTCATATAAGATCAGCGACAGTGTTTGTGCTCCTGAAGAACAAAGACTGACTGTGAGTCAATGGCTCAGAGCTCTGGAAACCAAAGAATGAGAGAAAGAAGTGGCAGAGTTTGAAGAGAGAGCAGAGAATGACAGGAAGTGTTTACTGAAGAGGGAAGTGGTGAGCGTCCTGTAGATGTTCAGCTCTGAACCTGGAGGAGCCACAGAGTCACACAGACACATGGTGAAGAGGTGAAGGCAGCTGGTGATCAGCAGCTCCTCCCTGCTTCTGCTTAATGTCCGCTTTTTACAGGACGACTCTCACCGTTCCCACATATTTCCTGTCACAGTGTTACAGTGTCAGGTTACGTTTTCTTTCAGGACCCAGATACAGATACGAGCCACAAAAGGTTCAACGAACAAAAGAAACTGTGACAAACAGAGAGGGCAAACACAAAACATACAACTACTAACAGCAGCCGGAGCGTCGGAGCGTCCACAGTCGACACGACACGGGGAGGGACTAACACAGACCAACAACAACAGAGAGGAAACAGACACAGGTGAGAAACACTGTGTTCTGTTTATAGCTGTTTGCAAAAGGATCAGATCCAGGAGATGAACCCTGAACCTGAACCTGAACCTGAACCTGAACCTGAACCTGAACCTGAACCTGAACCTGAACCTGAACCTGAAGAGTTGTCTTCATGAAAATCCGGAGCCATCGATCAGTTGACAGATGAATAGGTTCAGCTGTTTTGCATATCATGAATTATGCAGTGAACTGGTAAATAACAAACCGAAGCATCTGAAATTAATTCAACAGAATGAAAAAAAGAGTCAACAGTGTTTGTTTCTTAATCAAGTCTGAATCCTGCATGTAAACACACTCCTGCTTCACCTGCAGCCAGTCATGTCTGTGTGTCTAACTGTGTGATCATACACACATGCCTGTGTCTGAATATGGTGCTGCAAAATGTGTGTGTGTGTGTGTGTGTGTGTGTGTGAGCACCTGTCTGCTCTTTTCTTCCTCCTGCTATGTGATGATTTATGGCTGTAGCCGAGGTGTCCTACTTCAGGCTGCTCACAGACCTAAATATTAATTCACAGCCATTATCAGTCTCTCAGATGAATTGCTTTATTGTCCGGTCTGTCCTCTTCACAGAACCTCATACATTATAGAATATATAGTGTGTTACACAGGAGGAGAGCGAACCTAACCAAAGTCATCACACTGTGCTGCAGTTTAAATGTTTCTCTACAATCTCTGCTTCAGTCTAAACCCAACAACATCCTCCTCTCAGCTCATGGTAATAAATGATAAAATGTTATTTCCTTTTTGCATCTGCTTTTAAAAGCACAAGCACATTTTAGTTTGATCTTTTTAAATGTCTGTTTGGTTTGTTCAGGTAGGGAGTGGGCGGGATGAAGGGTTTTTGTTTGGATTTAGCTCTTCCTCATGTTCTGCTAATCTTGTTCCTACTAGGTCAGAGTCAGGGGTCAGGGGTCAGAGTTAGCACATCCTGTCTTGGGTTTGGTGCATTTCTGTCAGTCGACTGTTTCTTTGATGGTTTATGATGTCAGAGACAAGGCTGAGCTTTAACTCTCCACAGTCTCACATCAGTGATGACGCTGTGTGAAACCTCTCACAGCTCCTTCATCACCTCAGCTCCTGGTGGCTGCAGCTGCAGCTAATGATGCTAATGAACAAGAACCTGAGCCGGGTGCAAATCAAGGATGTTGTGATCATTGGACAGTGTATTCACAGATCAGCCTGGCTGACAAAGAAACTCCTTCAGCCATCTACAGTCACTGAGCTTTATTTGAAGTGCAGATATGTTTCATGAAGCTCAAAACAAACCCTGCTGTTTTCTGTAAAACACTGTGACGACTTTAATATTCTTAAAATTCTCATGTTTTCTAACTGAAGAGGCCAAAGCTCAGGGTTTTGGCAGATGAACTACAGTTAGATTGTAGCTACTGTAAACTTCATATAGTTATAACAAAAGTGGTCTTCATCCCTGACGTCGGCCTCCTCATCTTCAGTGTTTGTGGTTAAAGCAGCTCTGAAAGCTAACACTAACCCACTTACTGCAGCTTGGACTGTGCTTCAGACCTTTGAATCCCAGGATGCATTTGCAGCTTTGGCCAATCATGTGGACCGATACATCAGTCCTGTCCTGGGATTAGCTGCCACCTGAGCAGACTGATGGTTTAATGGAAAACAAGCAGTCATTATAAAGCAGCTCCAGACTCTGTCCTGTCTGTGTCATTATCACTCCACAACAATGTTCAGATGAGACTAAACTCTTTTCACACTTTTCACCAAATCCCAACTCAGTCTGAAAGGAAAATTATAACTGATGAATGAAAATCATCATTTTCCACAGAGACAAAACTAAATGCATTAAAGCAGAGCGGCTCCTGAATGTTAATGAGGACAAGACGATGGTTAAAAAGGGCAGGAAAGCCCACGAGGACAGAGTGAATGACTCATGTCCTGCTTGTCTGTCCTCTGTCTCATCTCCCTCTGTGTTGATGCTACATGAACGTATGTATGAGACCGAAAGATGGATTTAACGCGTGGACGAGGCTGAAGAGTGGCCAGAGTCATCGGGGAAACGTGAGTCACTGCAGTAGTAGCAGCAGCAGCAGGAGGAGGAGGAGAAGAAAGGGACACAATTAGAGGGAGGAAGAGAAAATGAACGACTGAATGAATAAAGAGAGCGAGCTAATCGGTGGCGTGAGAGAGGAGCAGATTAAAGGAAGAGGAGCAGGGATAAAAGGAGGAGGAAATGAATGACAGACAAAAAAACAAAAGCAGAATTAATTGCAGCTCGTTGCCTTTTTGTTTACAGGCGCTTGTGTTTAGATGTCGACTTCTGACCCGTCTCCACATGCACACACACACACACACACACACATACACACACCTCCTGACTGAAGCTTCAGGAGTTTAGGAAACACTGATGGACCGGATAGACACGATGCTGCAGACACACACCAGCTGACGGAGACGCTCCATGTGCCAACTCACTTCGAGGTTCAGTCATCAAACAACACTGTGTGAAGCACAGTCATGTCCTCTGTAAAGACCTGCTGGAGCCTGGTACCGACTGCAGGACACTGATGGAGTCTGATGATGTCACAGCTCAGCAGAGTTTTAATTAGTCAGACTAATAGAATACCAGGTGAGGAGTTGTTGTTCAACTCAGGTGGAGCTGTGTGATGACCTCACTTTCATCGTTATAAATAAGAGTTGGATCGACTCGATAAAGGTGAAATTAAAAACATCATCTGTGATTGGCTGTTTTGTTCTTCACTTCCCTCCAGTTAATAAAGATTTACTTACAACCTACCTACAAACCATCATGAATTAATGATGGACACTCAGTCCCAGAGGTCTGCTGCTTCCTGCAGCTCTGTCTGATTAAAACATGTAACGTGTGTTAGTGGAGGTGGCTGCTGGGGTGGAGGTGTGGAGGTGAAAGACAGTCCTCTGTTTTCTAAAGGTGAATGAACCCTCCTGTTCTCATATAGGTCATATAGGTCACTGAAGGGCTCCATGCCTGTTCTGGTTCACACATTCAGACTGAAAAAATAACAGGTTCAGAACCCGAAAAGTCGGTTCTCAAGAGAACCAAGAAATAGTTGGATCTTTCCTGGGAACCGTGACATCATCAGTGGGCATGTCATATTCTAGGCTGTGAAGACGATCAGGAAGGAAGAGAAGGCAGCGACGGACAACCTGCAGAAAAAGAATCTGCAGCGATCTGATGAGGAAACTAAATGTTTGGTGGAGATCAAGAGAAATTCAAGAAAAGCTAGAAAGCAGCACAAGAAAAAACAAGTTGTATGAATTTACCTTCAGGCTTAATAAAGTAAAGTCACTCTTATCTACAAACATGGGGAAGAGATGGTCAAGGGTGGATTCACTCCTACGCCACACCACATACTTTAGAAACTTTAAGGTTCTGAGACTCCAGAATCAATACCAGGACCAGGACCAGGACCAGAGCCAGAGCCAGAACCAGAACCAGAGCCGTGTGTGTCTGAAAGCACCCACTGAAACACAAGCTGAGACAGAGGGACAGAGCCAAAGGAGGAGAAGACAGACTGGTGTGTCTGGCTTAATGTAAATATGTCAAGGTGACAGATGGTACATGAGAGAGCCGATGCCCCCCTCGTCCTCCCTCCTCAAGCCCCCAGGTGGTGTGACAGGTTGAATGGATGGCAGAGCTCCTGCTCCATCCAGAGAGAGTTAGTCTGAAAACCTTCAGATAAACTCACAGCTGCTGCAGATGCTTTAATATACAATGCTTATTGATACACAAGGAGTTTGTGGTGGAAGTTATTACCTCAGTGTCTTTCCAGACATATGAACCCTCCTGCACTGATCACTGCCCACAGATAAACGATCAATACACAAACTAACTGGGCTCCAACAGAAACAGGAGGAAACACAGATCCTTAATGATCCTGTCTTCAGCCACGCAGCGCCATGTTTAAGGGTGATGGATGAGACTGTGAGGGGTGTCTGGGGGGGGGGTAACCCCACAGTGTGAGTTGAAGGCCAGTGAGAAGGTGGGTCTTTAAAAGTGATTTAAAATGCTCCAGGGTTTCAGCTGCTCTAATGTGGACTGGAAGGGTGTTCCATAAATTTGGGGCCACGACTAAAAAGGCTCTGTCGCCCTTACTCTTCATTTTGGTTCTGGGGCAAACCAGCTTGACCTTAGTGCTCTGGCTGGAGTGTGAGGCTTAATGAGGTCAGATAAATAAGGTGGGGCTAGTACATTCAGGCTTTTAAAAGCAAACAGTAAAATTTTGAACTGGACCCTGAACTGGACAGGGAGCCAGTGTAGAGTGGCAGGTACTGGGGAAATGTAGTCACGCCGTTTTTTACTTGTTAGCAATCGTGATAGCAGAGTTTTGTGATCTACAGAGTCAAATGCAGCAGTTAGATCCAGGAGCACCAGAACAGCAGAGTTACCAGAGTCAACAGTTAAAAGCAAGTCATTAAAAACCCTCAGAAGGGCTGTTTCTGTGCTGTGGCGTGTTTTAAAACCAGATTGGAATTTTTTAGAAATGCCATGCAGGTCAAGATGTGACAGCAGCTGTTCATATACAACCTTTTCTAAAACTTACAGAAAAAAGGTTTAGAAATGGGTCTATATTTCGACAGAAGTGATGGATCAAGGTTGCTCTTTTTGATAAGGGGCTGCACCACAGCATGTTTAAAGAGCAGCCGGGACACAGCCAGACATCAGACAGCAGTTCATCAGGTCGACAATACAAGGCCCCAGGTGCTAAAAGCATCCTTGAAGAAGCAGGGTGGTATGCTATCAAGGGGGCAGGAAGATGGCTGTAGCTGCTGGACCATTTTAGCTAAAAGAGAGAGTTCGCTCTCTCAGAGCGCAGGTGAAGATACGATGGAAGTTCAGATTTAACTTTAAATCATGTTTCATGTGGAGGTGATGAGTGAGTAAACTGTATAAACCAACCTGCTCTGACCCCACATGGATTAGATCAGATTAGATTAGATTAGTCCATGTGGAGGTTTATTGATATGTCAGAGCCGTCACCATGGGAACAAGGATGTTTGTATAAATGAATTAATAACTCAATTAAACCAGACACAGTCTCCTCCCCTGTGGTGTGACATATTCATACTCTGTGTGGTAATATAATATAATATAATATAATGACTGTGAGCTGTGACATCACAGCCAGATTAATGCAGCACAGAGCTGTTGAGTTTTAACAAGTGTAACTGGATGGATCTGATGGTCAGGGCATTTACTTTCAGCCAGAAATATCTCCCCAAAGCTCCTGGTGGAGCAGGTCAGCCCCCAGTGAACCTCTTAATCTCCCGGGACGGCCTCTTCTGGTGTGTGTGGTTAAATTTAGTCCATGAACGGAGGAGCTGCAGCTCCTGATGTTGCAGTCCAGGTTCAGGTCAGAGCGTGTTCAGATGTTTATTTCCATCGTCAGACACAAACATTCAACATCACGTCCTCCGACCTGAAACTACAGTTTGATCAGTTTCTAATATCTGCCACTGTAACAACCTGTGTCCTCAGGGGACAGATAACACACAAATATACAACACATCGATGCATTTAACTTTATCTTTATTGATACAGTAAACATGAAACATCCAAAAAGCAACATGAAATATAAGTTTAATATTCAGCGGTCTGGTTGTTAGCAGCTGTTTGCACAGATTGGCATCAGTCACTGATGTTGGTTTTATTTAATGTTGATTCAGAGGCTTAAGCCTCATCATCCTCCTCTGGTTTGGAGAGGATCCAAGACCAGCAGCAGCAGGCCAGGGTCTAATCTGCTGATACAGTGGATCAGGGTAATGAATAAGATCTGATCAGTCATCAGCTGTTGCTCGGCTGCATCCTGTCTGAACGTGATGCTGCTGAACGTGCTGAGACGATCTCAGGACCGGCTCTGACCGTGGATCTGATCTAATGGTGTGAGTCCAGAGTGGGTTTTCTGTTCCGTGTCACTCCGCTGCTGGTAGAAAACAAAGCATGTGGACATCACATTCATCCAGCCAGTCGTCTGGAGGACGTTTATCATGCAAGGTCAAAAGGTTTTAATTGTCTCTGTCTCTGTCCTGTAATCATCAGCCATCACTGTGGTCTCCTCACGGCAGCAAGAGACACTGTCCAGAGTTCATGATGGTTCATGCTAACAGGCTAACAGTGATGATACCTGCATGCTAATGTTCACAAGTAAAACCTTGACCTTTTTCATGCTGTTGAAAGGAAGTTAAAGTTTGTTGCTTTATCACACAGATTGTCTTGTTCTGTTGATTACACTGAAGTCAGTGTCAGTGGGAGCCACTAAACATCACTGATCAGATCCTCTGACAACAAGAAGAACTGGTCTGGGATCAGTGGTATCTATAGAGACAAGTAAATCCCACACAACTTCAGTCACACCACCCAGTCCCAGCAGGAGAGAAGACAAACAACAGACAGGTTCCCCCACAAGGATTAAAGTCCAAACACAAATCTCACCTTTCCAGGTGAAACCAAGCAGAAGAAGAAAGCAGAAGGTTCAAATGTCCCACAGCAGCAACAGCAACACGAGCAGTTCATGCAGTCAACAGAAGGTTCAGCTCACCTTAGTCCACAAAAACCCTCAGAGTGACCCCTCCCTTCAACAACAAGTCTTCGGCTTTTCCACCCGAGTAACTCCTCTTCCCCAAAGAAACGCATAGAGGATCTCTGGGCTAACAACACGCTAACAGGTGTGTGGCCTTACCCTGAAGCTAGATGCTCAGGTATTCTCTGGTCCAGGTGCTTCATGATCCGGGTGTAGTTCCAATGACCCGGTGTAGTTCCAATGATCCGGGTGTAGTTCCAATGACCCGGGTGAAGTTCCAGTGATCCGGGTGTAGTTCCAATGACCCGGGTGTAGTTCCAATGACCCGGGTGTAGTTCCAATGACCCGGGTGTAGTTCCAGTGATCCGGGTGTAGGGTGTAGCGGCGGGTCCAGGTTTATAATCCACAGGAGGATGGTCGCAACCCCGGCGCGGTGCTGAGGAGACACTGACGCTGCTGCTTCTGCAGGTGAGTCGCCATCTTGGCTCTTACTGCACCATTTTTAAAAACAACGTGTGTATAATTGAAGGGACGTCATTGGCTGAGGCTGGAGGTGTGGCGGGGGCGGGATTTAGCAGCGGAAGGGACTGGAGACGAAAAATCTGATTGATTTATTATTTTCCTGGCTGATCACCACAAGAAGCTCCTCCTGCTCAGGTATCACTGACCCCAGGTCAGTTACCTGGCTGAGCTCCGTGGCGCCACATGAGTCTGATCTGAACTCTGACCCCTCACTGTCTGTGTCTGTGTGTGTGTGTGGGGGGGGGTATTTCTCTTCTCCGCAGTCAGGAGCTGTGAACTCTGACCTCTGTCACCTTGCAGGTGAACCCTTGTTTCCAGTAGCCTCAGTGAGTCTGTGCTGTTTCAGTTGGTCTCCTGCTCTGTGTAGACTCGTGTTGTGTTGATATAGTGCAGCACTTTGTAATGGTGCTGTTTGTCAGCTCATACAGTGGAGTGACTTGTGTTTGTCAGCTCATACAGTGGAGTGACTTGTGTTTGTCAGCTCATACAGTGGAGTGACTTGTGTTTGTCAGTTCATACAGTGGAGTGACTTGTGTTTGTCAGCTCATACAGTGGAGTGACTTGTGTTTGTCAGCTCATACAGTGGAGTGACTTCTCTCACTGGAGCCTTTCATCAAATGAATTATAACTTGAACACTTGCTGCAGTGAGTCCATGTATGAGTCATCGGCTCCTTGTTTCCTGTTGTATTGGAGGCAGCGGCGGCCTGATGGGATGGAGCGCTTTGTAATCATTCACGATGCTAAATGAGGAGTGGGTTGGTGAGGTTACATATCTGGGCCAGAAAACACACATCAATTCATGGACGTAGCTCCACAAAGCCTCCTCCTCCTCCCCCTCCCCCTCCTCCTCCTCACAGCCTGACCTGTCAGAGGCCATGTGAGACTCAGGGTATTGGTTGGGTCTTAATTGGCCTGTCTGTTACTGTGGGCTTTCAGTTTGGTTTCATTGAGTCAGACTGAGTCCTCCTCGGCCCAGCCCGGTGGACTGCAGCCATCAGATCCCAGCAGGAACCCCCGGGGAAATTAAAGCTCCGCTAAGATGTTCTCACACCGATTCTATCTCTGTCTTCTTCCAGTTGTCCTCTCCCAGTTTCCCAGTCGATCTCCCTCACTCTCCCTCTCTCTCTCTCTCTCTCGATTCCTTTTTCACAAACATGTTCACAAGTGAAAGGAATGACATCTTACATAACTGTGTTTTCATTCCTTTAGTGACCTGAAAGGTCTCAGTGATGGATGCACTGGATTCTGCTCAGAGACACACTGGTTTTAATACCAGTTTGGAATGAGCTCCACAGTAAACACACACACACACACACACTAGAGGACATACATGGAGACCATAGATATGAACCCAAACAGGACCAGAGGTCAGATGTTTGAAACCCTGTGGTCACAGCAGGTGTTAATGATAACTCACCAGTTTCTTTGTTCTATGAATATTGTTATGTTTTTCCAGCAGCAGAGATGGGGGGGGGGGGGTGTTGGTGGGGGTGTTGTTATATAAGGAGAAAGAGAATGATGCAAATGTTTAATTACTGCCAGATCAATGAGTCCCAAGTCGGCAGTTCAATAGCAGCCAGATGTGTATCATGAGATGCCAGGCTGTGGGTCACACTCACCTCTCACTGATAACAGCTGGACTTACCTGTAGAAAGCTGCTCACACACACCACACATCTGTCTGACGGAGCTTCAGTGAACGTTCACAGGAGAACAGAGAACTCTAAATGTGCCAAGATCAGAGGCACATCCAGGGAGAATGCATTTGGCAGCCGAGTGCGTGTTATTGCAAATTTGAGCCCTGGTTTAATTTGATAAGGATTGTGAACGCATCCTGCAGGCAGTGGATCCACAGTAACGCTCCACATCAGCTAATGGGAAACAAGATCTGCAAGAGGCCAGAACATTTACTTTCTGCTGCCTTTTTGTCCAAGTATCTACAATTTGCATAAAGTTAAACATGCTCTCATTAGGAAACACGGCTCTCTCTGCTCATTCTCTCTCTCCACCACAGAGAGCTTCATCATGGCCCTTCATCACTTCCTGCTCTCCCTCCTCTCTGCTTCTCTCTTTTCCCCCCATTTCACATCTTTGTCTCACGTATTTATCAGTGGAGTTATTGAGTCTGAGCTCGTTCCTGCAGCTGCTTCTGTCCCTTCTCTCCTGGGGACAAAACTCAGTAATGAAAAGAACTCACACTGATTCATTCTCATTCATAGACTGGATCCAAACATCCAGTGGGATGTGTTTTACTTTTGTATGATCAGTTTTAGGAACATTTGGTAGGTTACTTCAAAAATCAAAGTGTGCCCATGTGAAAATGTGAATGAACTTTGCTTGTTAGTTCATGTGGTCAGTAGAGCTGGAGGCTGTTATGTAATGCAGCATGTAGTGCTTCATAAAACCTTAATGATACATAATGGAGAAGAGAAGTAAAGACTGTCTCCTCCGTGTGGTGAGTGAGCGCTCAGCTCTCAGTGCTGTGTAATGATGGAGATGATGTGTACAGTCAGTTAGTCCAGTGAAGTGCCTTCACCCAAACACATGACACTACAACAACAACACAGGAACAGCTGAAAGATGCTGTGTCACTCTTTATGTTCTCCTGCTGACACCACATCACTGTCAGTCTCCGCTTCATCTCTTCACTCTCCATCCAAGCACCAGTGTGAGGAGCTCATTTCCACAGAGCGTTCAGGATATTTCCTCCCTGCTCTCCGGCTGCTGCCCGCTCACCCAGGCCTGATTAATATGCAGGAAACTGAATGGCTATTTGGCGTCGGCTCCGCCTGTATCATGGAGAACAGATGGAGGTCCAGAGAGTCCCAGTGGAACAATTCCCAAGGGCAAATTACTGTTCCATTCAACCCTATTTTAAGATTGTGAAGTGCATGTGATCAATTTGTCATGTGTCACCTTTGGCCACCTGGTGTATCACCTCTCTCATTATGCTGCTCAGCTCCTTGTAGGGGAGAAGGTGCTCAGGAGCTTCAAGTAGGTCAGAGGAAGCATGTGGTCGCTGTGGTTGGCTGGATTTACATATTTCCATTACACCGTCCTATATAAGAAAGTCACCTTATAGCCAGGGTACACACTGTCAGACTGAAGCGTGCTCTCGGTGTACAGGCTTGATACGAGCGGCAGCACGTCTTCAGCCACACATCAGACCTGGATCAGCTGTCCTCTGTGAGATGAGCTTCATCAGTTCATTCAGCACATATGCATCAGTATGTGTTTGTGACATCACTGTGTTGTCACAGGGAACCATGATGTGCCAACAGGAGGTCCCTATGGTCTATATGATTGACACCTGAAAACAGGAGTCCCTGAATGTCTCATTTAGAAAGGTGCAGCTCCATGTGTCCAACAGGAGACCACAGCACCTGCTCTGAGGACAGTCCACTGTCTCTAATTAGGAAAGATGTGTGTGACACGTCTGTCACATGATGTCTGTGGAAATAACCACAGAGGAGCTATTATGGGATGTAATTAGTATGTTCATAATTTGAAGAAAGAGTGTGTGAACAAATGTCTGTGCACTAATGAGGACAGACTGTGTTAGCCTGCACCACCACCAGCCTGTGTGTGTGTGTGTGTGTGTGTGTGGTGTATCCGACCTCCTGCAGGACGGTCCAGAGTCCAGACAGACGAGCAGCAGGAGAGGATCAGTGTGACAGTGTGAATGTGATTGTTGTGACTGATTGTGTGTGTGTGTGTGTGTGTGTGTGTGTGAGAGAGAGAGAGAGACTCCTCTCACTGAGAAGTTGTGATGTTGGTCTCAGTGACTTTGTGTTTGAAAAATGAGTAGATGAAGAATGAGAATAAAGTGGATGCGTCGCCTGGGTCTGATCACTGAACCAGAGTTTCCTCAGATTAAAGGAACTGTTTCATTATTGAGATGAGGCAGTGTGTGGTCAGAGCAGCAGAGACACAGAGACACAGAGACAGGCACAGAGAGACAGAGACAGAGACACAGAGACAGGCACAGAGACACAGAGACAGGCACAGAGAGACAGAGACACAGAGACAGGCACAGAGAGACAGAGACACAGAGACAGGCACAGAGAGACAGAGACACAGAGACAGGCACAGAGAGACAGGCACAGAGACACAGAGACACAGAGACAGGCACAGAGAGACAGAGACACAGAGACAGGCACAGAGACAGAGACAGAGACACAGAGACAGGCACAGAGACGCAGAGACACAGAGACAGGCACAGAGACACAGAGACACAGAGACAGGCACAGAGAGACAGAGACACAGAGACAGGCACAGAGACAGAGACACAGAGACAGGCACAGAGACGCAGAGACACAGAGACAGGCACAGAGAGACAGAGACAGGCACAGAGAGACAGAGACACAGAGACAGGCACAGAGACACAGAGACAGGCACAGAGAGACAGGCACAGAGACACAGAGACACAGAGACAGGCACAGAGAGACAGAGACACAGAGACAGGCACAGAGACACAGAGACAGGCACAGAGAGACAGGCACAGAGACACAGAGACAGGCACAGAGAGACAGAGACACAGAGACAGGCACAGAGACACAGAGACAGGCACAGAGAGACAGAGACACAGAGACAGGCACAGAGAGACAGAGACACAGAGACACAGAGACACAGAGACAGGCACAGAGACAGGCACAGAGAGACAGAGACACAGAGACAGGCACAGAGACACAGAGACGTGCTGCAGTGCAGAGCTGAAACATGTCTCAGACACGTTAAAGGATGATAATTGAAATAATCCAAGAGCCACTGAAGTGAACTCTTACAGTCGTCTAGGATCCGTTCAGAGCTCCATCATCCCTGCAGCTTCTTCACCTTCACTTACCTCACGCTGAGACGAGCAGCGTCACAATCTCAAGACTAAAACCCTGTGATGTTGAGAGTGAGTCCAGTTAGTGACACGGTTCAGAGCAGTTAGTGGTGCTGTGCTGCTGCTTGTGTGGCTCCTGGAGGTAGATTGTGTATCTTGGAGGTGCAACCTTTGACCCCGTCTCATCCCTGAGGTGTAGCCAAGGTTAGATTCATTAGCTGAACAGGTAACAGGGATGATGAATGAGCTGTGTTTGCTCTGCTCCACATAGACAGAGACACATCAGTGCGTGCACACACACACACACACACACACACACACACACTCAGTCAAGAAGATAAAGAGAACTTACAGTAAAAATTCATCCTGGAGTGAGAAATAAAATGGATTTGAAGTGAATGGATGTTTTGTCAGAGCTCTGTGTGTGGACACATGAACACAGATGATCTTTCTCTGTGCTTTTGTTTCTGACACAGTTCTGTGTTTTTTAGATATGTGTTGTTGTTGTTATGGTGATGAAGTGTTCACCTGCTCAGTCTTAAAGCTCCAATAAGAATCTAATACTTCATCAATGGTTCAATTTAAACTGCTGTCAAAAACAATATTGACCTGTGTGTGCGTGCGTGTGTGTGTGCATTTGAACCCAGTGAAGCATCCTGTATGTGAATGTACATATTGCATGTTGCCTCTGTATGGCTCATATAATCATGTATGTCACAGAGTGTACGGGCTGACTGCAGGCGAAACACAGAGCTCAGAGATTTATAGGCTGTCACTCTGATTTATGACTGCGTTTTAGTCTTTACTCTGTGTGTGTGTGTGTCTGTGTGTGTGTGTAAGAAACACTAATGTACTGTCACATGCTTCATGGAGCCCTTGAGATCTGTTATCACACACACACGCACACACACACACACACACACACACACACACTGATTATCTTAAATCTTAATGGGATCGTTCAGTTTTTTGCAGTGGGTGTGTATGAGGTTCAGATGGCCACTAAGTATAATATCTTTCACTAAGTATAATTAAACATGACACATTGCTGCTGTTAAATAAAGATGAGAAAAAACATTTACATTGATGCAAAATGTGTAAATGAACATAAACAACAACAAAATCATTCAACAACACAAATACAGATCAGGTCAAACAGGCAGCGGAGACACGTTCACTATAATGTCCATAAGGGGTTTCAGGTCACACTGTTTGAGACTCCATCACTCTGGCGCAGAGTAGGGATGTAACGATACGGAAAATCTGACATTTCGATTATAGTCACCAAATTATCACGGTTATCGATATAATCGCGATATTCTTAACGCAACACAGCTTATTCATCATGTTTACATTATGTCACGGTGCCTTGCATTGTGTCTGCTCCGCTCAGTGGACCTGAACCGACCGGGTGCTTGTGGTGTGGAGCTGTTAGTGTGTGAGAGCTCAGTTTTACAGTGGATGCAGCTTGAAATGGTCCCACACCTCTGACATGGTCTCGCTCTGCTTTTTTTCTGTCTTTCCTCGGCTTTGCTCCGTCTCTCCTCTGATCGCTCCACTGAATTCTGATGACGACACGAGTCAGTAATAAAGGTCAACATGTGAAACACAAGCAGAGTATGTGTTGTATAATGTGAACGAGCAACTTTCTTCCTGCATGCTCTGCAGAGGGGACAAGTGTCTTCAGCTGGCTGTCCCTCAGCGGTCTTGTCCAATCCAAAATATGTCCATATACTAAGGATTTTTCCTTTTTTCTTTCTGCCGTGCTTTTGATCTAGATTCCTATGTTACAAGCTGCATACGTGCTGCGCCTGCATGGGGAGGCTTGGGTGAGGCTGTTATTATACAGTTTGTCCCGATTATCCACCAAGATAATGAGATTCATTTACACGCAGACGGTAAGTACTACCGCATAAAACTTTTACCGAGATTAACCGTAACTGCAGAGACATTGAACATGCCGTCCCTCCAACAGAGACACTGAACACACCGTCCCTCCAAGGGCAGTCCCAGCAGAGGTCACCTGAAGAACCAGCCAATCACTGGAACCACATGAAAGTGGATCAAGGTTCCTGCACAGCATGATATATGATGTTGTTTCCAAGCAACCAGACAGAGGAGACAAGACGTCCTCACCGTGAGAGAGGAGAGAGTCAAGGAGAAAGACTGAAACATATTAGCCCCCCCCCCCCATGTTGTTAATGAACTTTTAGTTTTTCTCATTCACCACAGGACACAGAGACGTGCTGCTGCACATCATTTTCCAACTAAAACCCTCTGAAGTCACTGATGTAGATTCAAACTCTAACCAAACAGCAGATGTTTCCACATGTGACGAGATGGAGATGTCCTGTGAGCTTCACTGTGAGCAGAATGAAGAATCGTGAGATGAGGAGGAGCCCCACTCACTCAGCATGCAGAGACGGAGGAGCTATGTGATCCTCACTGATTAAACACAGAGTTTATCTGAAGACATCAAAACATCAACTTTACTGTGCAGAGTAGAAATGATTATTTCCATGACAACACCATCTTAAAATAATCACCTGTCTCCTGCTGCAGCGTCTTAAAGTTCACTGCATACACAGTGTAAGGCAGTGTTGTTATGTATAAGATCTAGGAGCTGTTTTTCCCATTTACTCTACACTGTCACTGTCTGTACTTCATGCACATGGTGAATAGAGGGAGCACCAGGGTCTCCTGCACTGCAGCATCAGACTTGTCCTTCACTTGTAACTCACTTTAAAGTTCACACTTGAACTAAAACCAGAAAACACTGATATAAAAATTCAGCCCCGACACGAATGAAAAAGGTCATGTTCATGTTATTTTAGTGCTGATGAGATGGTCTGTCATCATTAACTGGAGCTGGAGGAACATGTGACATGAACGTACGTCTACGACTGTGACCTCAGGAGCTGAAGGACGTTCACACCTTGGAGGAAGGAGAAGGACCCAGATGTGTTAGAGGGTGTATGAATAACTCGAAGAAGAAAGGTCAGTAATGAATTTCCTCCTGAAAACAGAGTCACATGACAGATACACCTGAGCTGGAGCAGGAGCAGGTTCCTCCACAGCTTCACTGTTACTGTACTGGAGCTGCTCCCAGATAAAAATGGCTCTCAGTGTGTCAGAGACGTCTGCAGAGGCCACAGCTCTACAACACACAGCACAGGATCTTCATCTGTTTCTGGTCCTAACCCCTAACTGTGGTGTAGATCAGCTGAGAACATTTTCCTGCTGCCAAACACTCATGGGTGGAAACGAGCTCCACGTCTGAGATGATGAAACGTGTGCAGCACCGATCCTCTCCTATCCACGCTTCTGCCCCGAGAGCAGTGAACACACACTCTCACCTCATTCTACATGTTTGTTTTCTCTGGCTGCAGACTGACCTGTGCTCTTCTTTCATATATCACTAAAGCCTGCAAGGCGCCCCCCCTACCCCCAACTGTGTGTGTGCTCCTCTGATGTCAGTGCTCTTCATTTTCAGCACAAATGTGTATCTATTAAAAGTGCACAATGAGGTGAGGTGGGACCCTTGTGTGTGTGGTTAATGTGCAGTAGGACAATATGAACCTGAACAGCATTAATTAATCCTACAATCTGTCTAAATGTTGGTGTGTGTCAGCAGGAAATTAGACGACACAGTCGACACACTCACTGCTGAGGAAGCACTGAGGAGGAGGAAGAGGAGGAGGGATGAAGACCACAGAGTGAGAACAGCATTCATATGCAGTGACATCGTGCACCCAGCTCCCCTTCACATCACTGTCACTCTCCAGTTTAACACAGTCACCTCAAAGTAAGTGGAGGAATCATCCAATAATCAATCTCCATATTGATTTGAAGTGTCTGTCAATCAAGAAATGTGCTTTTTTTATGCTTCTACAACCAGAAAAACAATCGACTGGATCATTTAGTTGAAAATCACATTTTAGAGACACGTCCTAAAAAAGAGGGGGTTGGTCATTTGGTGAAGTTTCCCTCGGGGCAGCAGTTAAGTTGAGCATAAGGACAGGGCAAGATGAACTGTGTGTGTGTGTGTGTGTGTGTGTGTGATTTTTCTCCAGGGCCTTCCAGTGTGCAGGACCCAACAATCTGTCTGTGCAGTCTGCCTCTGCTGAATCACTCTCATGGTGAAAACGTCTCTTATTTTGTAAAATGGAGACGATTCACCACAGCATTGTTTCTTCTTCCTCTGATGTGTCTCAGTCACACGTTTGGACCTTCAGGACCATTTCCTCAACCCATCTTCTGAAATCTCTTTTTTCCTCCTCGTCCACTGATTGAATCATTTTTCCTCTCTGACCCTGTCTTGATTGCTTTTCAGTTCCAGCATGGGAACAAGATGCTGGTGTGTGTGTGTGTGTGTGTGGGGGGGGGGATCTTTCTGCAGAGAATATGGCTCTTCACAAAATATATGTCTCATTAGGTCAGATTAAGCAGGACGCATATGGATGTAGTGAAACAGGAGTGAGGAGGACACTTGGCTGTTCTCCATCAGAGCGTCAGGGGAGGGAGTGTGACAAATGTTATGTGTAAAACTCTTCCTGCCAACAGTTTCAGCACAGACCACTCAGAGAGAGGAGAGGAAATCAATGGCAGATGATGTACCGTGCATGATGTTGATGTTGCACAGTGTGACTCAGAGGATGGTTTCCTGTTTGAATCTGTTCAAGGAGACATTTTCTCCAGACCTCAGTGTCTTTACAACACACTGTACCACACTGCACTACTACACTACACTACACTACACTACACTACACTACACTACTCGTTATGGGAGAGCGATGAGATGGGCCAGAGCTAGCTGGTTAGCATGCTAATATTACTTGTGTAAAATATAAGTTCTAGGACACGTGGTGATGTTGAGTTGAGGCTGTGGCTGTGGCCCCCACTGTGACCCTGAAATAACCAGGTGTGACTAATGAATCACACTGATGCTTTGGGATCAGCAGTTTAGACAAAGAACAGCAGCATGTAAAAAGTGCATGGATGTAATGTTAATGTGAGTTTGAAGAAATCCTCCATAAAACTGTAGGCTCCTCTGATCACTGCACAGCAGAGGGATTAAACAGCACGCTGTCAGTCACTCTTCCTCCATCTCCAGGTGCAGGTGCACTGATCAAACTGAAAAGTAAAACCTAACTTTGTTCCCACTCCTGCCTGAGTGTGCATGAAGCAGTGTAGTGAGACACTTTTATAAAGCAGACGTTTGTCAGACGTTCTGCTCTCCTGCTGGTACTGTAAGGCACAGGAGCAGGTCTGAGTGGATTACAGCAGCAGAGTCTCAGTGAAATACACATATTAATGCGCAGAGGTCATAACTTCGTCTTCACTCTGAGATCAATGTGTGACCTCAGAGTCCTCTCCCCCTCTGCTGCTGCTGCTGCTGCTAACACAGCTTCAAGCTTCACGGAGGACCAACATCTACTGGATCCTCTGCTGTGGTTGTTCTGCTGCTGCTGCTCCAGGAAAACAAAGAGAGGGCTCTGGTCATCATGCTGCCTCATGTGTGCATGTGGAAATAATCACACATCATCTTGGTTGCATGAGTCTTCGTCTGGGTGGCGACTGCTGAGCCCACAGCTCTGAACAGCCCTGCAGCAAAGGGGAGCGCTGGCTGCACTGTGTCGCTTTCCATCAGCACCGAAACGATCATGGAGGACGCCTCTGACAACACGACACGGGAACAAGCTCCAACAGGAACTGAAATATAATAGTAATATATAATATGAAATATAACCCGAGCTCCATGTTTTGGAGGAAATGGCAAACATTTGATTGGCTGCTTCCAGTTTGTCTGTGTGACCTGAAAAGACCACAGAGAGCCAACAGAATCAGATGAGATCAGATGAACTGCACAGGTTTCAGACCTGTGTCTGGTGCTGCTGGTCTCAAACCCTCACTGAGAGAGCCTGCATCATTATAAACACATTCATCCAGAGCAACACACAGACAGACAGAGAGTGAGACAGACAGAGAGAGACAGAGACAGACAGAGAGAGAGAGTGAGACAGACAGAGAGAGACAGAGACACAGAGAAAGAGACAGAGAGAGAGAGAAGAGAGAGAAAAAGACAGAGAGAGAAAGACAGAGACAGGGAGATAACAATGGAGTGTGCAGCCAATATCTGTGTCCCTGTCCTCCCCTGTCTCTCTGTCTCTCTCTCTCTGTCTCTCTCGGTCTCTGTGCAAAGACTAATCAATGCTTGGCACTGACTGTGTGGAGTCACATCCTGAGTGGCTCCATAAGGAGACTCCAAGGTCAACATGCAGTGCACACAGCTACACCAGAGCTGCTCATGCACACACACACACACACACACACACTATAACAGCATCCCTGTGGCTGGCTGAAGTCAGGAGCCTGTGGTGTCCCTGCAGCAGAGGAGCTTCCTCTCTTCTTTCTTTTATTCTTTTCCTGACTGATGTGTGTTGACATTTTTTTGGTCCCTGAGAACACGACACACACGTCAGGTGGTTTTGTCAAGTGACAGAATGATTGTGGAGGAGGAGTATCAGTGTGTGATTTACCTGCAGCCACACAGGTGTTTGCATAAGGAGCCCAGCTGAGCTCCAGATAGGTCTGACCTCTGACCTCTGAGCTCCAGACAGGTGCGACCTCTGACCTCTGACACACAGATGTGTTGGTTTGATCTTTGAGTCCTGCCTCATTAGAAATGCATTCATATCATTTCTACCTGTTGTTACAAGGCTGACCCTGAAATGAGGTCAGAGACGTTGGATCACCTTCATCTGCAGATACTCACTGTGATACGTGTTTAATAAAGAACATGAGATACACAGAGTGAGCAGAAACTTTAAAAGTTGTTTTTCCAGATTTCCTCATGAAGTTTGAACCTCATACACAAACCTGTGGTCGGTGATGAGTGTGTTAATTCCCTGTTTATCTGGTCCAGACTGAACAAACACAGCTGCACCGGATCTTTGTCCATCACACTGTGCACTACTGCTCTCAGGGTTAGGGTCAGGGTTGATCTCCAATGATGACAGATGTTTTAAAGGATTAAGAGATAATCACATCACCCTGTAGGAATAACTAAACCTACTTCACTTCCATATTTCATTCAAACTTTTTATACTTTAAACTGGATCCCACAGGATTTTACAGGGATTCTTTCCTTTTTGGCAGAACAGAACAGGATTATAACCTCTGTGCCTGTAGACTACACAGGCTGTGTGTGTGTGTGTGTTTGGCTTTTACTGAAAAGGATGGAGGTGGTGTGTTGAGTGTGAACATGAACTTAATGAGTGTGAACATCAGATTCATATTGAGAAGATGGTTTGTTCTATAAATCCACATTCAGCCTTATGCCCCTGTCTCTGTGGTCGGACGGTTATTGCAGTTCATATTGAAACGTGAAATATATCTGTGACTGTAAGTGGTTATTGAAGCTGACCTCACGCCTCGCTCTCCTCTCACTGATCCTGTTGAACATGAGTCTGTCTCTGTTGTTGCAGCAGCATCACGACTCACGCTGTGTCAGCTTCACTGAGGGAAAACACATTCTTTATTTTCTCTTTTCTAAATGTTGTGGAGCTGAACTGAATACTGATCACACTGATACTGACATCATTAGTGAGGCAGTCAAATGATTCTGGTGCTGTTATATTTTCCATGCACGGCTGCAGCAGCCAATAGGGCCCTGGTGCAGGTGCAGTGATCACTGAGGTGTGGACTCATTTTAAACCCCTCAAAGACTGAAGACATTCAACAATGAAAGATGTTTGACTGATTTTGAGGGAAGTGAGAGCTCCTCCAGAACAAAAACAACTCTGGCACTCTGCATCTTTAATGATCTCTTGTATATACAGTCATTCTCTAAAGGATTTCTTATACAATTTAAATTTTAACAGAGACGCTGAGCATCACACACACCAGAGGCTGAAAAACTAACACTCTGTGTCGGACTGACATGAATTTTACATGTGAAACTCCCTGTAGTAGCAGGAAACACTGAGGTGGCAGTTTGGCTTCAGGCCACACTGATGTGCTGGTGTCACTCGCTCTCTAAAAGGATCTATTTTAAGATCATCTTGTACGGTCATGCCCTCATACATGTGGAGGATAATTACAGTGTGAACCTCACTGTTACTGCTGTGAAGTCATTCTGCACTGGTCATAAAGATACTGGACAAATGACTTCTGACCTGCTGGGGGGGTCACTACAGGGTTAGGGTTCGTCCTCTGGGGCACCGTGAACACCTGCAGCACTGTTCATGGTCATCCATCCCACATTCATAGAGTCAGGACGTGATGTTGTAAATGAAGGATTCATCCACTCTGATCCATCGATCAGTGTGTACAGCAGCTTCACCTGAGGCAGGTTACCTGCACAGGTGGTTCCAGCCAGAGGAACAGTGTCACTGTGATGCTCAGATTTTACTGGATTCATGTAAAATATATAAAAAACACCTGTTTGATTTGACCAAAGGACAAGTGGCGTTACAGAGCTGGCGTTACAGAGCTGATGTTACAGAGGTGGCGTTACAGAGCTGGCGTTACAGAGCTGATGTTACAGAGGTGGCGTTACAGAGGTGGCGTTACAGAGGTGGCGTTACAGAGCTGATGTTACAGAGGTGGCGTCACAGAGCTGGCGTTACAGAGCTGGCGTCACAGAGCTGATGTTACAGAGGTGGCGTTACAGAGGTGGCGTTACAGAGCTGATGTTACAGAGGTGGCGTTACAGAGCTGGCGTTACAGAGGTGGCGTTACAGAGCTGGCGTTACAGAGCTGGCGTCACAGAGCTGATGTTACAGAGGTGGCGTTACAGAGGTGGCGTTACAGAGCTGATGTTACAGAGGTGGCGTTACAGAGCTGGCGTTACAGAGGTGGCGTTACAGAGCTGATGTTACTGAGCTGGTGTTACAGAGGTGGCGTTACAGAGCTGGCGTTACAGAGGTGGCGTTACAGAGCTGATGTTACAGAGGTGGCGTTACAGAGCTGATGTTACAGAGGTGGCGTTACAGAGGTGGCGTTACAGAGCTGGTGTTACAGAGCTGATGTTACAGAGGTGGCGTTACAGAGGTGGCATTACAGAGCTGGTGTTACAGAGCTGATGTTACAGAGGTGGCGTTACAGAGGTGGCGTTACAGAGCTGGTGTTACAGAGCTGATGTTACAGAGCTGGCGTTACAGAGCTGGTGTTACAGAGCTGATGTTACAGAGCTGATGTTACAGAGCTGATGTTACAGAGCTGGTGTTACAGAGCTGATGTTACAGAGCTGGCATCACAGAGCTGGTGTTACAGAGCTGGCATTACAGAGGGGGTGTTACAGAGCTGGCGTCACAGAGGTGGCGTTACAGAGCTGGCGTTACAGAGCTGATGTTACAGAGGTGGCGTTACAGAGGTGGCGTTACAGAGCTGGCGTCACAGAGGTGGCGTTACAGAGCTGGCATTACAGAGGAGAGAACATCTTCATGTTTGATCATTTTTTCTCAGTGTGAAACAGGAAGTGTTTATCACAGAACTCTCTGCTGTCACTCACCTCATGAAGGTTTCATGTTTTTCCCTTTAACAGTCTGACCCTTGGTCTGGGCCCGGTGCGCTCGACATTACAGCGCTCTACAAGTAACGCCTGTCTGTCAATGTCCGACTGTCTGACTGACTGATTTACCGGCTGCTGCTCCAAACAAACATGGCTGCTCCTCAGCAGTAGTGTCAACACATGAGAGATTTATGACTCTGTCCACCTGGTAATTATAGAAAGGCACTCGTTTAGTGAGCGGAGGTGACATGACAGCTGCCACAACACTGACTGGTGGAGGGAGGGAAATTAACAGAGTGGAAAAGACTTAAAGGGAGTAAAGGACGGGTGAGAAGAAGGGATGGTGGGGGGTAGTGACAGAGTGAGAAGGAATCAGGGAAGACGGGTGTGAGATAGAGAGGAAGAGAGAGAGATGCTGATGATGAAGCACTGAGGAAGCCCCCCCCCCCCCCCCTGCATCAACAGATTGCCTCAATGCATCAAAATAATATGACACTGCTGATGACATAACTTTCTCCTTCACATCCACTCACTCACTCACCTTTGACCCCGCTGGGCTCTGCTGCTGTGATCTGATCAGAGGTCAGTTCATGTTGTGCGTCAGAGTCTCTGTGAAGCTGTTGTTGAACAGAGGAAGAGCAGCAGAGGATGAATCGCTGTTGGTTCTGAAAGTCCAACACTGACACTCATTATAACAGCAGGACTTTATGATGATGGGAGCAGGTGTCAGGTTTAACGCTGTCACTGCTGATGTGTGGGTCAGTGGCAGCACTCGACCCTGACGTGACCCTTCAGTTCCCACTGAGTCATGTGACTGTTGTTAATGAGTCATGTGACTGTTGTTAATGAGTCATGTGACTGTTGTTCCTCAACAGCCTCATAAAAGAAAACATTTCATCCACTTCACTGTAAAATGAAATGACCACTTGGCCTAATTGTGTCATTACCTTATCTGGATCATGCTGTGCTCAGCTGCACACACATACACACACATACACACACACACACACACACACACACACACACTGTTGTGAAGCAGGATTGTGCAGCACTTGGTCTGTCCCATGGAAATATCTGATTTGCTTTGGAGAGTGATGGTGCAGTCTGTTATAAATAGTTCTCCCTAAAAGCTAAAAAACACTATCTGCTATTGATTAGCTGTCAGCACATGTTAAAGCTCAGTGTCGCTGGTCACACAGTCTGCCCTGCTGCTAAGCCCCACACACACACACACACACACACACACACACACAGAAAGAGAAAGAGAGTCATGCAAAATGTATGCACAGGCTCTACCTCCTCTGTTTGCTCTGCTGCTCTGTAACACACACACACACACACACACATTTCACCTGACTTGAATGATTTGAGCATCATTTGAAGTTGTTGGTTTATTGAGGCTGCAGAGGTCACATGCCACATGTTGTCGACACACAACAGTCATTCATGAATTTTGATCAACTTCATCTATGTATTTAGTGTTTCCATAGCGAAAGTTCCCCATGAAAGTTTCCCACGACCTCCTCTGAGCAGAAATATGTTCCATCAACACATGAGTGGATTCCTGGAAAAAAGTTTGTTGTTGCTGCTGCTGGATCTGATACATCTTATATCATCAGTACATGTGTTGCACACAGATTCACCTCAACACCTCGTGTCTGTGTTTTACAGGAGGATGTCTGCTCTGCTGTGAAGATCTTTGTTCATTGTGACATGATGAACATAAAGACAGCTGTAAACTGGACGTTGTGCTTATTCAATGATATTTCATACATGCTCGGCTTGGTCCTGCTGAGTGTGTCAGTGCAGGTGAGGTGATGTATGTTCATGTGTATGAATGTGTGGACACTGAGTAGCATGTTGTTCACTCTAACAGAGTATAGTTTCACTGATGCACTGAAATAAACTGAAGCTTCTTTTATGGTGCAAATAAATATTTGACATGAAGCCACAGTTTGAATCTAGTATAACTGTCCCCACCAGAATAATGTACATTAACATAAAGTGTTTGTGTCCAAACTAATGCAGACTCTGTTTACTGTGATGACAGGGCAATCAGAGTGGCTGCAGACCCTCAGGCCCAGAATCACCTGTGGACATGGACATGCCTGCAGACAGGTGAGTAATTACACATGAAGTTTATCACACTGAAGAAAACAGCACCAAGCTCATCAAACACAGTGTGGGGGACAAAATCACACAGTGTAGAAACCATTATAAAAGAATTACACAGTCAAACCCAAGAGAATTAAATGTCCATAAAGGCAATAAAGAGGATCAGAGGGAGCTCCTTCAGAGAACCAAATGAAATGAGCTGCTGCTTGTGATGAGTTCAAAGACCCTCGTCTGATCTCATCCACCTGCTGACTGAGATTAAAACCGCTAAATGTGATGGTTTGGACGGTCACAATGTTTCTCTCCATGCGACAATGTTGATGTGTGATTCTGAGGTGACAGCTGCTCTCCCTGCAGAACCAGAACCAGAACCATGCACTGAGTGGACACCTTGTAAGACTGAAGGTAAAGTTGTGTTTATTCTCTGCTCCATTTCACACCTGTTGTCTTTGACTTTAAATCCCTCTGAGGTTCGACCCACATCTGATGCACCAAAGCAGCTCATTAAAGACAAACATACTCTGAAACATTACACAGCAGATTTTGTGGCTGTAGCTGGTCACACACTGAAAACTAAAGCACACGTTTCCAAAAGGGAAACTTTTCTTTTGTTGTTGAATGTGCAGAGGAGCGCAGGTGGTGAACAGACAGATCTATATCCCTGTGTCTAAATGTTCATTGCAGTGAATGTGTCCACGGGACACAGGTGGCTGCAGAGATGAGTGGTCAGAGGACGATCTGTCAGGAGAATCATGAGCACACACCATATTTTAAGCTGAAGGTCAAACACACACACACACAGCATTTGAAATTAGTGCTGGTGCAAAGAGTATTTGGAAATGTGCTTGATGTTTTTTCTTCCAGCACATTTACAGACAGCAGATGGTTGGTTTTTGTCTCACTCCGGGCTCAGGGCCGCGGTAATAAACGTGTACCTACACAGTGAATGCATCATCAGTGTAAATGGTTTGTTAGAGTTCATTTGAGTACATTTGTGTGTACAGTGTGTACACACCTCCGTGTGTGAGTCTGTGGGTACGTCCATGTACAGTGTGTACACACCTCCGTGTGTGAGCCTGTGGGTACGTCCATGTACAGTGTGTACACACCTCTGTGTGTGAGTCTGTGGGTACGTCCATGTACAGTGTGTACACACCTCTGTGTGTGAGTCTGTGGGTACGTCCATGTACAGCAACCTGGACGTGGCCTTGTCCTCCTGCTCTCCTGGTTTTATGAGCTCTCAGAGGAGAGACCAGGAGGACACCAAGTTTCTTCTTGCTGTATTTTGTTAATGACAGACCGGATCACAGTCACAGACCTCTGTGTCTGTTGACAGGTGATGTCATAACGCTGTCACGCATGCTGAGGCCGTGTGACATCACAGTGATGGGCCTCCAGGACCGAGGCTCTGTTCACTGTGACTGTCTCCATCTGTCACTGCAGCACACTCAGCTTCAGTCTGTGTTCACACTGACACACAACACACTGTACAGACACTGACACACCACACACACACACACACACACACACACACACACACACACACACACAGGTGTTTCTTGTTACTGATTTTACGTATTAAGATGACGTCACTTTTTACAGTGACGTGAATAACTGTGGAGGTGGGTCTGATTGGGAAAAAAAAAAAAAAAAACTGTGGAGGTGGGTCCTGTGGCCTCGGCACCGCCCACTCGCTTCCGCACGGTTACCTTGCAGTTGCCACCAAACGAACGCGCGTGCGCTGCTCACCTGTAGCTCAGGTAGCACTCGTGTGTGTGTGTGTGTGTGTGTGTGTGTGTCCCTGAGCTGGAGTCTCCTGGTCTCCTGTCCAGCTCCAGGCTGTGGACCAATGTCTCCATGAGGACAAGACCCTGCGGACACACCGTGCAGCTCCGAGGCCACCGTGAGTAATGCTACACACTGCTACACACTGCTACACACGCTACTGCTGCTAACATGCTAACTGCTGCTGCTGCTGCTGCTGCTGCTAACATGCTAACTGCTGCTGCTACTGCTGCTAACATGCTGGCTCATGTGTTTGGCTGAACTCAGTGACTGCAGCTCTGCTGTCTCTGACTGTCTCTGCTGTCTCATGTCCCACACTGAGAGGACGCTGCTGCTGGGAACTGGTCACTGATCTGCACAAACTCTGAAAAGTGAATGTCTCTGTGGTTCTGTTTACTTCAGTCCATCAGGAGCTGCTGGGAGCTTCAGCTGCTCAGGTGCTGGATCTTCTTATCAGTGTGGTCTCTGCTGGTCTGTGTCCTGGTCTGTCCTGGTCTGTGTCCTGGTCTGTCCTGGTCTGTGTCCTGGTCTCTGCTGGTCTGTCCTGGTCTGTCCTGGTCTGTGCTGGTCTGTGTCCTGGTCTGTGTCCTGGTCTGTCCTGGTCTGTGCTGATCTCTGCTGGTCTGTGTCCTGATCTCTGCTGGTCTGTGTCCTGGTCTGTGCTGGTCTGTCCTGGTCTGTGTCCTGGTCTGTGCTGGTCTCTGCTGGTCCTTGTCCTGGTCTGTGCTGGTCTGTGTCCTGGTCTGTGCTGGTCTCTGCTGGTCTTTGCTGGTCAGTGCTGGTCTGTGCCGGTCAGTGTCCTGGTCTGTGCTGGTGTGTGTCCTGGCCTGTGTCCTGGTGTCTGCTGGTCTGTGCTGGTCTGTGTCCTGGTCTGTGCTGGTCAGTGCTGGTCAGTGTCCTGGTCTCTGCTGGTCTGTGTCCTGGTCAGTGTCCTGGTCTGTGCTGGTCTGTTTCCTGGTCAGTGTCCTGGTCTCTGCTGGTCATTGCTGGTCAGTGTCCTGGTCTGTGCTGGTCTGTGTCCTGGTCAGTGTCCTGGTCTCTGCTGGTCTGTTTACTGGTCTCTGCTGGTCTGTTTACTGGTCTCTGCTGGTCAGTGTCCTGGTCTGTGTCCTGGTCTCTGCTGGTCTGTGCTGGTCTGTGTCCTGGCCTGTGTCCTGGTGTCTGCTGGTCTCTGCTGGTCTGTGTCCTGGCCTGTGTCCTGGCCTGTGTCCTGGTGTCTGCTGGTCTCTGCTGGTCCATGTCCAGGTCTGTGCTGGGTGAGGGTGTTGGACATTGCAGCGGTCTGTGGTTTGACTCTGACAGACCTGTATGAGTCTCTGAGCTGTGGAGACACTCAGTGAAAATACAGAGAGACAACTGAGATGAGAACAGAAGCTCCGTTTGATGATCAGACTGTGTATTGATCGTTGATTTAGGCCTCATCGGTCGTTTTGAACAGACTGTCACCTCTGGTTTTTTGGTTGCGTCAGTAAATGTGATTGCATTTTTTTTTAAGTCAGTTATAAAAGTAGTTTTTTCCATCTTGGTCTTTGATGATGTCCAGCTCCATGTTCTCTGTCTCTTCTCAGTGACTTCATGTGTGAACGTCGACCTGAACTCCTGACTCTGATGAAGTGATGCGGCTGCAGTCGGTTCAGCTGTCATTGTTCAGGTGTTTATAAAGCACCTGTACTGGCTCGTGATCCTGCTGTGAGTGTGAAGCTGATGTCAGGTCACACACTGACCATCAGCTCAACTGTCTCCTCAGCCACATCCCAGCATGCCGTGCAGCTGTGTCATTATGACGAGCTGAGTCGTCTATCATTTAATATCATCATCCATGTTGGACAGATGATGGGTGTGGTGTCCCCGGGCTGTGGACAGTAATCTGCTGCACATCTGAACATCTGGCTGCAGCAGGACAAATGAGCCCTCGCTGAGGTTAAAGCCCAGAGGCAGGACAATGATGGACTCAGTTAATGTGTCTTAGAAGAAGACCCAGATGTGTCCTCAGAGTGTCTCCACTGAGAATGTCCTCTGAGTGTCTCCTCTGAGACTGTCTTCTGAGTGTCTCCTCTGAGAGTGTCTTCTGAGTGTCTCCTCTGAGAATGCCTTCTGAGTGTCTCCTCTGAGAGTGTCTTCTGAGTGTCTCCTCTGAGAATGTCCTCTGAGTGTCTCCTCTGAGAATGCCTTCTGAGTGTCTCCTCTGAGAGTGTCTCCTCTGAGAGTGTCCTCTGTCTCCCAGGTAGACACAGGAATGTCAGTTAGTTTCTTTCAAAGTGAGACAAAGCTTGTAAGAGATAAAGAGCTGGTAGTTTTCAGCTGGTGTTAGATAATCTGTAGTGAAGGAGACACCTCATGTTTTAATCTGATGTCTCCTGTCTCCATCACTGACTGTGTGTCTGACATCATCAGCTTCTACAAACACAAACACTTGAGAGGAGACGAGCTGCACTGGAGCATGATGGGAAACAAACTCAGGCTTGTTGCCTGCAGCAGGTTGTGAGATGTTCCTGAGTGAAGTTGTGTGTGTGTGTGTGTGTGTGAGTATTGTCACACAACCATCAGACACGCAGCTTGTTGCCTAAATGGGTCATAACTACATCACTGCATGAGTCATAACACACACACACACACAAACACACACACGCTCATATATAATGTACATGAATGCATCACCAATAACTCAGAAAGGAAACAAGCTTATAATGGATTCGTTTAACGAGCAGATCCAAACATCTGGCCACATCAGCCCACCCAGTGTATGAACATGTGTTAGTGACTTTTGTTTAATATCTCTCTGCAGCACAGTGTGTGACAGGCAGCCCCCCCCCCCACACTTTGAACGTGTTGTGTCTTTATGAATGAGTCCAAGCTGCCAGCTGTTCACTACAGTTGAGTGTTCACAACTGGATTTACTGAGCTGTCACATCAACACAGCACACATTGGTCACAATCATGTGGACACTACAGGTCTCCTGGACTGTGGGTTCACTACAGGACTGTGGGTTCACTACAGGACACCTGGACTACAGGTCTCCTGGACTGTGGGTTCACTACAGGACACCTGGACTACAGGTCTCCTGGACTGTGGGTTCACTACAGGACACCTGGACTACAGGTCTCCTGGACTGTGGGTTCACTACAGGAGACCTGGACTACAGGTCTCCTGGACTGTGGGTTCACTACAGGAGACCTGGACTACAGGTCCAGGTACAGTATGTAGCACAGGTGTGTTGTAGCTCTGACTGTATTCAGTAACACAACATCTTCTTCCTCTCCTTCTTCTTCTTCTTCCTCTCCTTCTCCTTCTTCTTCTCCTTCTTCTTCTCCTTCTTCTTCTTCTTCTTCTTCTCCCTCTCCTTCTCCTTCTCCTTCTCCTTCTTCTTCTTCTTCTTCTTCTCCTTCTTCTTCTTCTTCTTCTCCTTCTTCTTCTTCTTCCTCTCCTTCTTCTTCTTCCTCCTCTGAACGTTCAGCCCGTGATGCTGGAACGTATAATTGCCATGACTGATGGGATGTGGGTGGGAAATTGATCTGGGGAGCCGGTGTGATCCCATTATTCTGCTCCACTTCTGTCTGTCCCCTCACCATCTGACTCTATTTTTGTATCTTCTCCATCTCTGCAGCTCTCTGGGCCTCGCTCCCCATTGTCTCTCTCTCTCTCTCTTCCTGTTCTCTTCATAAATCTCACGATGTTGTTGGCTGAGCCGCAGCCATTAAGGGAAATATCAACATTTACATTCAGGCCTTGTTAAAGCTACAGAGACTTGTTCTGTGCGATGATGAGACGGACTCTCTGAAGGATCATCACTCAGCTTCTTCATTAACTGAACCACCGTATTCAAACAGTAAAGCTTCACCAAAAGGCTCTAACATGTTGATGAACAGAAAAATACTGCATCATCAAAACAAATGAGGTACATGAAGGAACATGAGGGTTGGAACAGATGAATCACCTGATAGGAATATTCACAGTGAGACTTTGTTTCCATGGTGATTTCACTGTGTCCTACTCAGTGTGAAGAGTGTTACAGGTTATTTTCCAAGTCAATGAATTAAGAGGTCAGAGGTCACCATGACATCACTCAGTATTTTTTATTCATCTGATAAAGTAACAGTTTGGGGAAGTAACAGAGAAAACGTGCTGAAAGGAGCCGTTGAATTAAACTGTATTAGAACTGATCTTTTGACCTTCATGTCCATGTAGAGCTGCAGGGTTTAATGACCAGTCACTGTTTAACTGTTGTCCAGCTACAACAGCAGATGTAGTGGAGTTGGTAGAAACATAATGAATCACTGTCAGTGTCACCCAGTGAAGACGGATGGAGTCTGTGTCAGATCATTGATCCACCTCGAACTACCAATAATCCATAGGTGTCAGTGGCACAGGCTTAATAAGCATCCACACAGCCAAAGGTACTGGGGAGGAGTGTGTGTGTGTGCGCACGTGTGCGTGTGTGAGACCCAGAGTATGTATTTATATGGATGTGAATCCTCATCACTCTGTAACATGACCTTTGTCATTTGTGTCATAATGACTGTTGAAATGTTTTGTGACATCACACTGTTACTGTGTTAATACTGTTATTATTTCCCATCTGTTTTTCTGCTCAGCATCTTCGTCACAGTTTGACATGAAGTGTCAAAGATGCCGTCGTGGAGTCTCAGCAAACTACTGCATGTTAAATGTAATGTCACCGCCTCAGGTTGTTCTTATGTATATGTATGAATATGTTTCCTTAACCCTTGGTCCACTGTGGCTGCTCTCTTACTGTCCAGTAACTTCTGTATGGGTCACATGATTCAGTAACTTTATGTCACAGACTGTGAGCAGAAGAATCTGAGCTTCCACAGTAAAGCTCACACAGTGTGACACCATCTGGAACAGGCCTGACAGATGTGCACAATTTAAACTGCTGGCTAGAGCTGAGGTGTTAAGGTGGAATGACAGGTTGTCACAGTGAGCTGGAGACTCAGGGCTCATAGAGGTTGGACCAAAAAAAAGACAAAAGAATGATTCTTAAAACCAGAAGCTCGTGGATGAGCTGCTTCACTTTCTCTGCATATATATATATGTAGGCTGGTGTATGTAGGCTGGTATATGTAGGGTGGTGTATGTAGGCTGGTGTATGTAGGCTGGTATATGTAGGCTGGTATATGTAGGGTGGTGTATGTAGGCTGGTGTATGTAGGGTGGTGTATGTAGGCTGGTGTATGTAGGCTGGTGTATGTAGGCTGGTATATGTAGGGTGGTGTATGTAGGCTGGTGTATGTAGGCTGGTGTATGTAGGCTGGTATATGTAGGGTGGTGTATGTAGGCTGGTGTATGTAGGCTGGTGTATGTAGGCTGGTATATGTAGGGTGGTGTATGTAGGCTGGTGTATGTAGGCTGGTGTATGTAGGCTGGTGTATAGTACTGTAGAAACACAGTGAACATATAGAACAGTTTCTTTTTTTCCAGTGCGTCAGAGGCTTGAAAAAAAAAAGTGTCTCTGACTTTAAAAATAACTCCGTCACTCAGCATCAGCTTCAACCCAGCAACCTAGCGACCTTAAAGTAATCTGTACATTATGAACGAGCCTCTGGGGAGAGAGAGAGCAGGGAAACTAAATTCTGCATGGTGCGGGAAGACGAGCGGTGTGTTCATTGGACAGAGGAAAAAACAACAGTGTGAGCTCCTGCACGCTCACTGTGCAGGAACAACACTGAGGAGGGTCACTGAAAACTTCACCTGTCACTGAAATAACTGATTAACTCTGTGGACCTGAACGCCTCACTGCAGACAACTGCCCCTGTATTATAATGTGAATAATGACAGTTTGGAAACAACATGACCGTATCACAGACACTGACACTGACACTGTACAGACACTGACACTGACCTGACACTGACCTGACACTGACCTGACACTGACCTGACACTGACACTGACCTGACACTGACCTGACACTGACACTGTACAGACACTGACACTGACCTGACACTGACACTGACACTGACACTGTACAGACACTGTACAGACACTGACACTGACACTGACCTGACACTGACCTGACACTGACACTGACACTGACCTGACACTGACCTGACACTGACACTGACACTGACACTGTACAGACACTGTACAGACACTGACACTGACACTGACACTGACCTGACACTGACCTGACACTGACCTGACACTGTACAGACACAGACACAGACACAGACACTGACCTGACACTGACACTGTACAGACACTGTACAGACACTGACACTGACACTGACACAGACACTGACCTGACACAGACACTGACCTGACACTGACACTGACACTGTACAGACACTGACACTGACCTGACACAGACACTGACACTGACACTGACCTGACACTGTACAGACACTGACACTGACCTGACACAGACACAGACACAGACACTGACACTGACACTGACACTGTACAGACACTGACACTGTACAGACACTGTACAGACACTGACACTGACACTGACCTGACACTGACCTGACACTGACACTGACACTGACCTGACACTGACCTGACACTGACACTGACACTGACACTGTACAGACACTGTACAGACACTGACACTGACACTGACACTGACCTGACACTGACCTGACACTGACCTGACACTGTACAGACACAGACACAGACACAGACACTGACCTGACACTGACACTGTACAGACACTGTACAGACACTGACACTGACACTGACACAGACACTGACCTGACACAGACACTGACCTGACACTGACACTGACACTGTACAGACACTGACACTGACCTGACACAGACACTGACACTGACACTGACCTGACACTGTACAGACACTGACACTGACCTGACACAGACACAGACACAGACACTGACACTGACACTGACACTGTACAGACACTGACACTTACACTGACACTGTACAGACACAGACACTGACCTGACACTGACATTACTGACTGTATCAAAGGGCACAGACACAGAGCTGAAGGAGGACCCAGGAGCCACAGACAGGATCATGTTTTGTCTCAGTCTGTTGGGACGCGTGTGACTGACAGGTGTGTGACAGGTCAGTACCAGCAGCTCTGATACGTTCAGGTGACACTTTAATTGTTGGTACTGGGATGTTTGGGAGTCGGTGGCAGCAGCCGCCTCTCTGGGTCTGTGCTGCTGCTGGATTTACAGTTTTCATCTGAGTCAGTGAATATTCACATTTAAATCAGAGGCTTCTGCCACGTTGTGTTGGTTCCGGTTCTGCTGTCGTCAGTAGGATTGTACCACACGCTGCCAAACTTATTGTCAGTCCAGTGATGTGTGAAACTGTCTGTTGGAGGAAGAGACACGGGCCAAGACAGAAGCCATTAAATTCTGGATGAATCTGGTTAAAGTGACCTCTAGGAGTTTTCTGATCGCTTCTGTTAACAGTGTGAGATGAGGAGGTTTTTCTCCTGGCAGAGAGACGAGTGCTGCTGAAAGGAGGCGTTCAAGCTCAGACATGTGTTCATTAAGGTTTGTCAACACAGGTTCACTGCGCAAGGCTTTTTATGACAAGCACAACAAGCGTAGACTTCTTTCAGTCGCTCATGTGCTCTCACAAAAACCCTGACGGATCGCGGTGGAGAGAGGAAGCAAACGCTCACCTTCTGTCCTGGTGGAGGAAAGTTGTTAAAGTTGGCAGCTCCTCAGTCTGGGCTGTTTACCAGAGAGAGAGAGAGAGAGCAGCTTCAGTCAAGGTCAGGATTTAAATCTCAGCAAGAGAGCAGAGGAAATAAAACTGCAGGAAAGTCACTGAAGGTGGACACAGCAGTGGGAAACTCCACCGGTGAGTCTGGATCAGTGAGTCTGGATCAGTGAGACTGGATCAGTGAGTCTGGATCAGTGAATCTGGATCAGTGAGTCTGGATCAGTGAGACTGGATCAGTGAGACTGGATCAGTGAGTCTGGATCAGTGAGTCTGGATCAGTGTCCTCGTGTCCTGTTTTAGATCCTTCATCTGTCCTTGGAGCTGATCGACCTTCATCAGTCAATGATTCTCTGAACACACTGATCACACACATGTTGGATCCAAAGTCTTTGTGTGTGGTTTATTACATCACACTGAGATTATGTATCATCACATTTACATCAGGATCATGTCATGTGTCCTGTTTTCCATGGAACCGTTTATATGAAGAGTGATTCAGTGAGGAAGAGGGTCAGTGTTTTATTTATATATCTGAGGGTGGATGGTGGTGTGTGTGTGTGTGTGTGTGTGCACAGAGGGGGGGTGGGGTGGGGGCAGGTGCAGTGTTGTCTCTTGTTCTATTCCTAATCTGCAGCATGTGCAGATGCTATAAACTGTAAATGACCCAGTTTGTTCACAGGTGTAGATTTTCACCAGCGAATCATTTCTGCCTTTTACAGTGAAACATGAACTGATAGAAACTGATGTGAGGCAGTGTTGAAGAGAACATGGTTTCACTCTCTCTGGCTCTGTGATCTCATTAACGAGGTGCCATGGTGTGTGGTTTAATGACTAACAAACAAAGCCCTGCTCTGGTTTAAAACACTGAAGCTCAGCAGATTCACATGAGTGTTTTTATGCTGACTCACTGGATCCACAGAGTCTGACTCAGCAGATTTAAAAGGCCAGTGGACTGAGCTGTGACTTCTCTCACTGATGGTGGAGACCTGTGTTAACAAGGGAAGATCACCATGGTAATGGCTGCTGTACGAGCGACCACCTCCTCCTTCTTCTCCTCCTCTTTCTCCAGCTCCCCCCTCTGCCCCCCCACCCTTCTCCTCTTCCCCCTCCACCTCCTTGTCTCCTCCCCTTCACTTAATGAGTGACTTGCCCTTCAGCCTCCATCAGCAGCTTCATTAGATAAGTGATGGTTCTCTGTTGGTTAATGTCGTTACACCTGGGCTCACAGCTCACCGTGTTTGTTTAGCTGTCGCTGCGTTATAACACTCCAGGTGTCACTCCAGGTGTCACTCCGTCCTCTTGGTCGGCGCAGTGTGAAATGATGTATAGGTCTGTTATTCACTCATCACATTTAGTTCTTCTCTGACCCTAAAGTCAGGGACATTAACACAGCCTGTGTGTGTGTGCGTGTGTGTGTCTCCTGTTTCCTGTGTCCGTCCTGTCTCACCACATCGTGTGTGTCCACCTGTTTGCTGATCAGAGGTCTCAGGTGTTCAGAGGAACCACAGGGGTAAATGAAAGTCCTTCATCAGGTCTCCTTCTACAGTTACTCCCACCAAGCTTCTCCAGACCCAGAGTGTGAAGCTGTGAGGTCTCTGTATCAGATCTCTGTACATCACACACACTCATCAGCTGCTTTGTGATCTCACACTCTGTCTGTCTGTCTCTGTCTCTCCTGTCAGTGCTGCACAGTCTGTTGGTTTACCCACCTTGTTCAGGCTCTGTCTGCAGTGTGTCCCACAGCTGGCTCAGGCTTTTCCAGTTGTTTTTGCTTCGTGCAGCTCAGTCTTTCTGCTCACTGCCTGTGCACTTGTTAGAAAACAGCAGTGTTGAAGAGTAATAGTGTCAATTACTGAGAAATAGTGAGTGTATATGTGGAGGCTGACTCTGCTCTCAGGCAGAGTGGGATGAACATGGACCGGAGCTCCCCAGGGTAAGAAAATATCTGCCAGCCAAAACAGAGGAAGGAGGAGGAGGAGGAGGGGAAGTCTGACACTGAGCTGCTCACTCCTCAGTGTTGAGCTCTGTGTCCTCGGTGCAGCAGCTGCAGGTCTGTCTTGTTACCTGTGTGTTGTTCCACCTGCAGCTACGAGCTGCTAAACATCCTCATTTGCACTTGTTCCCTCTGACTCTGGATCTGTGAGTAAACCTGCTGCTGCTGCATGAAGCTGCTGACACTGAGACACTGAGGACAGAGACAGTTTGACCTTCAGTGAATGCTCAGCCTGCTTCATGTTCTACACTCTTCATCTGCACAGTTTCAGCAGCATCGCTGGAAACAAGAAGTCACAGCTTTAAAAGAACATAACCAATGAGCTTTTAAAACGATGTGGAGCCGGAGCGAGCAGCCAAAGCATTAAGTGGAAACACTTTAAGTTTCATGACGAAAAGGAAAAGTGTTGCATTCACAAGAGAGAATATTTCACCATCCAGTTTTGTTAAAGCAGAAGGAGTGAGGATGAGCTGTGATACAGGCCCATCTACTCAGAGGAAGAACTCAGCCTGATGAATTATTGCTGTAACATCATGAGCGTGGACCCAGACCCAGCTGAGCTCTGGAGCTGCAGCAGTGAAACCACGGTGTGATTTACCACCTGGTGATGTTGTCTGTGCTTCGGTGGAGCTGCAGCTCAGACACTGTTCTGTCAGAACCATGACACGAGTCGTGAACCCTCAGTTCAGACGACGCTGATGTTGTGATGAGAAAATCAACTTGTTCTTTTTAAAATGACTTTAATTCAGTCTTTGGTCAGAAAGTCCATCTGTGGGAGGAGACGTTAATTCACCGTCTATGTTTTTAATCTCTCTGCAGATTGTTATGGTGTCTAACCCAATTTAATGGAGGGAGATGAGAATTCCATACATTCACTTTGTGTCACTGAAGGCAACATCCTGGTGATGTACAGAGGCTTTAAAAAACACTGTCATTATCTTTAAGTATTGATGCTCCATGTCCCACGTGTTCAGGAGTTTTTCTGCTCTGTTAAACATCTGTAATGTAGAGTGTGTTTTATAAAACACTTGGCCTGAAGTCACACGTTTGTCAAGTTGTGGAATGTGGAGCTTTTGATCCCATTATGTTTCACACTGAACATGAGATCTAAAGTTTTATGTTTGAACCTTTCTGACCTTCTTCTGTCCTGGAGTCACACCTGTGCATCAGGTGTGTATTGTCGGTCTACCTTAAAAACAACCAGGCCTGTAATGAGCATGTTTTAATTAGTAAATGCATAACATATGAATGAAACTGTGATTATTACAGCCAGCTCCACAGCTACCTCATGTAATAATCATGTAATTAACCAGCTCATGTAATAACTTAATTTAAATGAAGTCATGGTGAAGGTTTTCCTGAGATCATGTGACCTGATGTGGGGGCCGCCTGCAGGACGTGGCCATCGAGGAATCAGTGTGTGTCGGTTCACAGGGACAGATTGAGATTACATGTTTACCTTCCAGCATAATGTGCCACATTCATGTAACACGTTTTCATCAGCTGCTGCTATTTTTAGTCTTAATCCATCAGCTCCAGCTGAGGAGCTGCAGAAAATGTTCTAACTTGTGTAAAAAATATGTGAATGTGTCTCAGCGGAAGGTCGATGGCAGCAGAGTGTGTCCTGCTGTAAACTGACAGAGACCGAGCCACAGATACAGGATGTCCTCTGACCCAGGCTTCATTATGACCTCACTGACTGAGAGGTGCAGCAACACGACGTCTCTTCTCTAAAGACGTGCACACGATCCAGTCAGTCAATGTGAAATGAAAGTTAAATACAATTATTGTAATGTGAGTCCTATAACACAGGAAGTGTGTGTGTGTGTGTGTGTGTGTGGTTTCACTTTCACACATTAATTTTCCATTTACTCAGGCTGGTCAAACTGATGAAGATGAAGATGATGAAGAAGCAGATGTTTTCTCAGTTCATGTGTTCTCATGTGTTTTCGTAGTTTGCAGTTTTATAATGTTCGTGATGTTTGTGTTCATGAGTTGAATCAGTGCTGACTGTATCATGTGGTTCTTTTACTTTGAAAGGATTGAAAAGAAGGTGAATAGTTCAGTCTGTGAGATGAATGTTAATGAGTCCCAGCAGGTCCCCTGCTGGTCAACGAAGGGTTAATATGTTTTCACATTGGTTGAAATATTGATAAGGAAATGATGTGATTGGTGCGGTTTGATTCGATATTGACGTCTCAGTTAATTAGAGGTCACAGAGTTCACACGTGTCATATTTGTTGGTGTGTTACAGCACCATGTGTGGACTGATCTCTTACATTTGACCTGATGAATAGACCCCCCCCCCAGACTGGGAAAAAGTGAAAGTGAATAGGAAATCAAAGCATCAGCCATTGCAATATTTTGTTTGAAGAAGGAGAGCAATTAGAGTTAATTGTGTGAGGGCAGCATGTGAATAATAGAGGAGCATGTGTGTGTGAGTGTGTGTGTGTGTGTGTGTGTGAGTGTGTCTGTCTGTCTGCACACTTTCCTGCTGCTCTTCACCAAACACTGATGTACAGCTGACTCAGTCCACACACACTGGTCTGTTCCACACACACTGCTGTTGTTGCTATTGAGCTGCTGCAGGAATAACTAGCTTAGCTGTGTTTTTCTAGCTTCGCCTGTTAACTGGACCTGTGCCTGTTCACACACCTGTGGACACAGTGTGAACACGACATTGTTATTACTGCAGATGAGACATCTGCACTGTAGGTTGTGAGTGTAAGTGCTCAGTGTGAAGTCTAAATGTGTGAATGCAACAGGCTGAGGAACTTCACAGCCGTCGGCTCGTTCTTCACAGTCTCATTCATATTCTCCTAAAACTGATATTATAATTGAAATATCTCCCTCTGAAGTGATATTGAAGCAAATCAAGTCAGACTGTAATTGAACTGGGACTTGGTGGATTGGATTTAAATTGATTCAGGAAATACCAAAAACCCAGCCAATGAGCTCTAATAGAAATCGTAAAGTTTCTGTGAGTGAGCTTTTCATCTGAACTGACGGAACTCCACCACACATCAGTTTTATATTCCATGTTCTTTCAACCAAAGAAGTGAAAACATCTCAGTTGAATCAACAGAGACAAACTGTCTCCAGTGCAGATCAGATCAGAGGAGACTCATCCTGTCCTCATCAATCAATACGTCTATGTAACGTGTAAAAGCTTCGATCACACTGATGAATGTTGTGTCACACAGCGGTGAAGATGGAGCTTTAAAGCCCCGGTGTGTGTGAGAATTACTCCCATCTAGTGGTGCGCAGTAGAATGCAAACAACCGAACAGTACTCTCTGGCACCCCCTCCGTTTAACGCGTTATTACCACTACGGAAGCCCTGAAGAGTCAAGAATGTGCCAATATGTCAACTTCCTGCACAACTTCGAGTGTTTCCATCAAGTGATGAGGTGCCGAACGATACATTTTCTGTTTCGTGATTAATGCAGATAAGTTATAAGCCTGTCCTCCATAATTAACATGTGTTTGGTACCATGCTGCTGCTAGTTCTAAACGAACAGTGTAACAAAATAACAGAGTGAAACCGTTTTTCTGGGCCTGTAGACTCAGAGATCATGTGATGATGTGAGAGGGAGAGCTCAGCAGGGGCAGTGGGACTGTCGGGACACAACAGGACGTAAACGGGAGGAGACAGTAGTTGCTGGACTACACTGCCCTACTTCTGACATTACACCAAATAAACCTGTCTAGCACATATCATAGTGTCGTGCTTCTGTTTGCAACGGGACAATTAATCATAAGAGAAGAAGAATGTGGAATAAAGTAGGACTGCACAATATCAGCAAAATGTCCCATGTGTGATGACACTGTTTGATATTGCGATGACGATATGACCAGCGATGAATAAGCAGTCCATTGATGCTGTGTGGACTCATTTCAGGCGCGGTGTTACTGTGGTTACTGTGGTTACTACGGTAACTACAGTAACCACAGTAACCACAGTAACCATATTGGCCACAGTACCACAGTAACTACGGTAACCACAGTAACCATAATGCCCACAGTACCACAGTAACTATGGTAACCACAGTAACCATAATGGCCACAGTTACCACAGTAACACAAACTGCTGCTGAAAGCTTGGCTCCAGCTGATGGAGAGGAGCAGAGTTAGGTAGGAGCATGAAGTGACATGGTTGTTCTCTCTCCTGCAGCTTTTGCATGAATGTGGACTTTAGCATTAGCGGTGATGCTAGCAACCAAAGAATGCCACCTGGAGGTCTGGAAGGTGAACAACCCCCCCATGGTGCACCACTTCTACAGAGACAGTGCTGAATCTGCACCGAGGCCTGTTGAGTGACTCCATCTCTGTGTCCAGCTCATAAAGCTGAATCCTGTTCAGACCCTCTCCACCTCCTTCACACCTCCTGTCCTGCCACCTCCCATCAGACTCCACTGGTCAGATGCCCATATGAAAGACACACACACCTGTCACAGTCACCTCTCAGCTGGGTGGGTGTTTACTGAGCCTGTTTCCTTTCAGGCTGATTAATAACTGACCGGCTGCTTACATAAATGCATCGCTGCCTGGCTGCATCAACGCCTGCAGGCTGAATGTCTCTCCCTCTGTTGTCCTCTCCGTCCCTCTTCGTGTCTCTCTCTCACTTGCTCCCTCCCCGGCCCAAACCAAACAGCAGCTGCACCAGAGGTAGGAGTGTCACAAAGTGCCACAACTGTGTTCCTCTCTGTTTTTAGGCGACTTCCTAGAATAGAACAGTGTTCACAGCGTGTAGAGAGGAAGCTAAGCCCCAGAGGCTAGCCGCTTCACTGACATCCTCTATTCAGGAGTGCTGCTACTTAAGCTAGCTGCCACACACACACACACACACACACACACATTCATGCAGCTCAACTGGGTATCCAAACAAAAATGAATGAAAGTGCACATGCTGTATAACTGAGCACAGTGCCATATACACAGACATAACATGAATATTCACACACACACACACATGCACACAGCCACACTCACACACACACACACACACACACGTCTGCAAGAGCAACAGATCATGTCAGATCAGATTTCAGTCATGTTTAATATTCAAGGAGAACTACAGTAACTTATTGATAGCAGTTATTTTAAAGGGAAACGGTCCAGATTTTCTCTGCGACTGTCTCGTTTGGGAAACATCAAAACACCCAGGACCATGAATAGAAGTGGTTTTGTTTGGAGCAGGAGGAATAAATGAACTCCTGTGGGTTGTCAGTCATGTCACCGTGTCTCACCATCACTGCTGCTTCTCATCCATCCTCCTTTTAAACCAGCCATCCCTCCATCTGTAGATCAGCAGCCAGGCCATGATGTCACGTGATGTCACATGATGACACATGATGAACATGATGTTCAGATGTCCACACATGCACATGTGTGTTTTCTTACCCTTAGCTGCGTATTTCTCTCAGTACCGCTGGGAGGAACAGGAAGTTCATTCAGCACGTCATCCTGTGAGAAACCTGTCTCACAGCCAATCAGATCAGTTTGTAGAAAAGCCCAGAGTTACAGTAACATGTTTTGTATGAGGCGGTGTTGGTCATGTGACATGTTGGCCTCCTCTGGCACCAAATAATGCTGGATGCCAAAAAACATCATGATCTCAGTTGCTATGGAAATGGAAGCGAACCCACTGGTTGGTGAGTTAGTTTGTATTTGTAGGTGGAGGTGTAAGAGCAGTTGTAGATGCTATAACTGCACCCACCTCATCTGTATTGATCATTTTCTCAGCTCTGCCCCCCCCCACCCCCACCTCTTCCTTCTTCCTTTCTCTTCCCCCTCCCTCACTGCCCAGAGGTGGTGATTCTGCTGTAAACCATGAAATCATGGAGTGGGTGCAGCGAGGAGGAAACTGCTGCTCTGGATGAATAAAAGCTCTCAGACAGCACAGATTAAAGCTCAGAGAACGAGAGGGGGGGGGGGTGTGTATGTTACATTGCTCCTCCAAAGGTCACACACAGTAAACATTCAGTATGAAGAAGGGTCGAGTGGTCGTTGTTGGACTGACAAACAAGTAGAGCCCCCCCCCCCCGGTCATCCTGCTGTGATGAGACGCAGCAGTGCTGACTCTCAGGGATGCTCCATGTGATGCTCCATGTGTAGGATGCTGAACCACACTGGGAGGTGTCCCCCACCTCCTGTGAGTCACACACATCCACCCATGCAAGGACATCTAAACGTGACTAATGAAAACCTCCAGGTTGTTGTACACACACAGCTGGATGTTAACACACACACACACACACACAAGTGTAGTTTGTGACGAGCAGCTCCACAGGCTCGGCTCTGTGCTCCCTCAGAGCTCTGCAGCCTAGATCAGTTTCTCAGAGTGAGTGGAGACCAAAATATAGGAGGAGAGTGAACTTTGGAAATGCTTTCATCATTTGGGCCCGGAAACATGATTCGTGTGTGTGTGTGTGTGTGTGTGTGTGTGAAGGATCAGAGGTTAAAGGTTGACTGACAGGTCGAGGTGGTCAGCTGACCGCCCCTCTGCAGCTGAGACTGTATTTTAGTGTCACATTTATTTGCTGTGAAGTTCAGCTGAGGAGAAGATGTGACCTCTTGGTCCTGGTTCCACAGGTTCAGCAGACCTCTGAGTGATCAGCTGACAGTCAGCTTTCAGAACCGCACCAATCACATCATTTCCTTATCAATATTTCAACCAATGTGAAAACATATTAACCCTTCATTGACCAGCAGGGGACCTGGGACATTATAAAACTGCAAACTACGAAAACACATGAAAACACATGAACTGAGAAAACATCTGCTTCTTCATCATCTTCATCTTCATCAGTTTGACCAGCCTGAGTAAATGGAAAATTAATGTGTGAAAGTGAAACCACACACACACACACACCAACATCTGGATCTCAGGTAAAACTCATCCAGCAGCTTGTTCAGCTCACTGAGACTGGTCCTCCTCCTCCTGAACCTTGTTGCTATAGTGACACCTGCTGGATAGAGAGGGGACGCCATCATCATGTGTGTTTGTGCTGGTGTTGTGTATTTCCTATGTCACGTCATACACACTCCTTTGTGTGTTCTCCTCAGGGTTTCTACTTCCAACACCTTCACTGTCAGTGGCAGACTCTGTGCAGCAGTGGAGTGTGACGAAGGTGACACACTCGTCTCATTAAACAGCTGCATTGATTTATTAGAGATGAAGGTGGAGTTGGCTAACACCCAATGAAGGATGTCTGTAGACCTTTAGTTCTTCATCATAACGAGCTTCAGTAGACTAATGGGCTGAAAGCCACTGACCTGTGATGTCATTATTGACCAGTGTTAATGAGTTCCTTTAAACCTCTGGCTGCTGCAGCTCCACACACTGACCTAGTTCAGAAAATTAGAGATGGATGAAGTTGTAGATTCATCTGCTCATCACTCACTGTGATTCAGTGTAACATTACACAACATGTCACTGTGTCTCATCTGAGTCCTTTGTCTGTCTCAACAGTTACTCTGCAGCAGCACTGGGACCATGTGTCCTGTCTCCACTTTACTGCAGCAGCTGCTCAACAACTGACGTGAAGCTGTTTCATTCACAATCGCTCAAACCTTTAAATCAGTGTCTGACCCTGAGCCTAGCGTCAAGTGGAGCCACCATCAGCTGAGAGGCCTCATTGGTCTCAGGTCAGCTGAGAGGCCTGATCTGAGACCAGTGAGGCCTCCTCTCACTGAGCTTTTGTTTTGTCTTTTATATTTAACATTAAATTAAAGATAGTTTTAGATTTGATCAGTTTGTTCATGGAAAGGTTTGAATCAGGAAACAAACGACTGAAGTCTGAAAAGATGAAATAAACAAATGAATATAATGTGACTGATTCTCAACAGACTCTTAAAACATCCGTCATGTTGAAATGTCACAGGTGTGACTTCAGTGTAAATTCAGCCTGGTCATAGTTTAGAGTCAGACACACACGGCACAGTGTGTGTGTCTGTGTGTCAGTCTTTATCTCTGGTTTGTTGCTGCGGTCACTCAGTTTATTGTCGAGCTGCTGCGTCACACTGACTGGAGTCTCCTCATGTTGTTATACGACAGAGAGCCACTAGAGGGGGCCAGAGACGAAGTGATGACCTGGAGACTGAGTCACATGACCTGTAGGAACCACACAAAGCCACAAACATCCACAATCAGTGTCAGATCAACAGAGGCAAACACACACATCCCCAGTGTTAATGACACACAAACAAGGAGACGCAGGGTTTGGTGGAGTCACCACTGAAATCCAACACTCGTCTCATCTGCTCTTCATTAGTCTGATTGCTCCGTCCCTCCGTCTTGTTCTGATTAAAGGGGGAACCTCATAAATATGCTGCTGCCAATAAATGATTTCCTCATCACATCAAAGTCACACGGAAGTTGTAAGCAGCTCTTTATAATTACACCCCCCCACCCCACCCCACCCCCCGACGCGCGGCTCCGAGAGGATTCCTGCTCACTCAGCCTCAGTCAGGAGAAGTTGTTCAGATAAAATGTAATGAGGCAGGAAGAACATGATCTGATGAGGATCAGAACAGGAACCAACGAGTGAGGTTCAATCCAACAAGCTCATACTCAACATATGAAAACAAAGCTGATGAACATGCAGCAAAGTGAAAGGCAGTTCTGGGTTGTTGGCAGTGGGTGTTTATCTGCAGCTGTCAACCCACCCTCCTATTACACAGATAAACACTGTTGTTAGTTCTCACGCTACTGTTGTAACTGTATTTATGACCAAAGCTGAGATAATGAGTGTGAGAACACAACGCAACACGTGTTGACTGTAGAAACAAAGTGGGGCTGTAAAAGTGTAATGCAGCTCAGAGAAGAAGAAAAACACTGACGGGAACTATCTGTGAAGACGGATAATTTATGGATATCGTTTATGGTTTGTCAAACATGGCTTTGAACTGACCACTGTGTGATGGGAAACACAGACACGGCATTAAAACCACACAAACACACAGACACATACACACACAGTGGCACGCACACACACACCAAGAGCCTCTGTAGCTGCAGCAGAAGAAGAAATGCGAAACAGCTGCTCGGTGACACGACGCCGTTGAATGTAGATCCACATGTTTACATGAAGCTGCTTTTATTTCTCTGTTTGTGAAAATGAGCGGAGGAGACGGTCTGACAGGCTTCAGGTTCATCTGTAGATAAAACATCAGTGGAAACTGCATAGGTCGACGTGGGCCCTGTCAAAGGGACGTTCAGGAGGAAGAACAATATAAATACATCTTAGCTCAGACAGTTTGTACCTTATTACATCATAAATACACAACATGTGTCCATTCACTTCCAGCTCTGTGTGTCCAGGACAGAATAAATATGGATCTGCTCTGTAAAGGAAATGGGTTTTATTGCTATAGGAGATAAAACATGAATAACTGATGCTGTGTTAGGTTTTCATTGGGATCATATATCCTGGCTTAAACCTGAATTGGGCTGTTTGTTTAAAGGCAGACGCTGTAGCAGGAGGGAGGTGAGGCGGTGCTTCAGTGATACGATTGATTTGGCCTGAGTTAGTGAAGCACTCGCTCACAGTGTCCTGATATTAAGGCTGTGTTCAACACGAGGTACAGAAGAAGAAGAGAAGGCTGCGGTGACAAGTTCAAGTCTGTGTCGTTGTGTCCAGTGCAGGAGCTCGTCCGGCTCAGGTTCTGCAGGAGAGACGAGTTTAAACCCTCCTGTAGAACCTCTGGAGAACCATCCAGGACAAACACATCAGTCTGGACCCTCTGGACTTTGGAAAGTTTCAAACACTCCTCGTTCAGTGGAAATGTTCTCAACACTGATGTGAAACCTCAGCCACATCCTCTGAGTCTGTTGCTGGGAATCCTTGGAAATGTATTTCCATGTTATGACAGGTGGTACATGCTGTAGCCCAGGGGGGCGGTGTACAGGCCCAGAGGTGAGATGGGCAGCATGGGTCTGTGGTGGTGGTGGTGATAGGCCGAGTACGAGTGTCCGTACAGAGGCACTCCGCCCAGCGACAGCGGTAACGTGAAGCCGGGGCGTAAAGCTCCAGCCGCCGCCGCCGCCACTGCCACCGTCTTGGCGTCGGCGGCCATCTTGAGTTTCTCCAGCTCGGCCTCCTGGAGCCTCTTGGCCTTGGCTCGGCGGTTCTGGAACCAGATCTTGACCTGGGTCTCTGTCAGGGTGAGAGAGGAGGAGAACTCGGCCCGCTCGGCGATGGACAGGTACTGCTTCTGCCTGAACTTCCTCTCCAGCGCCAGGAGCTGAGATGTGGTGAAGGGCGTGCGGGGCTTCCTGTTGGTCTTGTGTTTCCTCAGCTGACAGGCTGGACCGGGTCGACCTGGGACAAGATACAAAGACCAGTCAATGAAAGAACCCTGATGTCGACTTTGACCCTCATCTTCCTACAAAACACACTCAATAGAAGCTGATGGACGTCAGGACTCTTAATCTGCGCTTCTCTCTGCTGCTGCCTTCACGTCTCATTAAAACTCTGTTAAACTGAGATTTTACAGCAGAATCGTGCCTGATAAACTCTAATGGAGAATCTACATGGGAACTCATTGGTCCACATTCTGCTCCTTCTAACTTCAGTCTAACTTCAGGAGGATGAACTCACGGGTCTGGGAGGGGAACGTGTTGGTGACCCAGGCTCCGCACTCCTCCGACTCTGACGCCTCCGACTTCACCGGCGACGCAGGCGGAGCCGTGAGGCTCCGGTGGCTCCCCCGGGAGGACTGCACGTCCCCCGACACCGGTACAGGGAGGTCAGACCCACCGGGGACACCGACAGCGAACCTGCTCCGACTCGCAGCATGTGGACTCTGGGTCTCGGCTCCCCGTCTTCCTCCCGGACATGAGCGCCTCCACGCTGAACGGGTGATGCCGACGCTCCGCCGGAGACGTCTTCTCCGCCGCCGCCCCTCCGCCACGGCCGCGCGGTGACCGTCCTCCTCCCGGGGGAAGTGCACCTCAAATCGCTGGAGTTCTCCATCTCTCCTCCATCTCATCCGGAAAACACTTGAACCACACGAACCGGACAAAAACAGAAAGGCGTGAACTCCGCGCGCGGACACGGGTTGAGCAGCCAGGTGAGAGCGGCTCAGGTGAGACTGTCTCCGGTGAAACTGGCTCCAACAGCGCGCTGCTGTGGAGCTGTCAGTCGTATGAAGGAGTGTGTGGACGCTTCACGGTGACACGGCTCAGCTCCGACCAATCACTGACGGACTACATGTTTATGAGTGGGCACGTGGTGCTTTCAGGGACAGTCGGAAACGCAGGAGGCTTGGCTTGTTTGGAGAATCGCAGAGCACGAGACACTACTGACTGTATCAATTATTATGTAATTAGTATTAGTGATATTGATCAGCGGCCATCACCATGTATGAATCAATATTTACACAGCTCCTTATATTGGTTTTTCTTTACTTTAGTCTGATTTGAAAAGTTTCTTGATGTACTTGAAAGCAGCAAAATCTCTCAGGAGTCATGGTGTGTTCACGGACCTCTTCACTCTTCAGTGCAGGTAACAGTAGAAACAATGGAGAGGAGCAGCTGGATTCCAGCTGTGACTCTAAGTCAAGAAATGCAGATGTTTCACGAGCTGACCTGACTGTGTCTGTGTCTGTGGCTGCAGCTGCGTGAAAATGCACATTTAGTTGAGTGACATGCGTTGGCCTGGTGTCGCCGGTTGGCGATTGAATGATTTGAAGGAGACAGGCCGCAGCAGTAATAGCTGTGCCACAGCATCATCACATGTGAAGCCTCAGTAATGGATTAGCTCTGACTTTAACCTATGAGACTCGTGTGTAACACGGCCCCATGCGGATAATTATGGAGAATTGCACCGGGACCAAACACTGATCCCTTTTCTTACGTTATCGCTCCGTCTGATTAGTTTGCTCTTCCCTTTATTGGGACTTCCACTTGTTACCCACAATGCAGTTGTGTGCTGTGCCAGTCGCTGGGTTCATTGTCAAATTACAGACTGTATCACTTCACTAAATTACAGATTGAGATTTGAAATCCTAGGCTCGGTCCAGCTGGTGTCTGGATGTGGAGTGGATGAGACGTTCACATGCCTCCGTCCATGTCTGTAGCCGACTCATTCATTTCTTGTCCTATGATTCAGGCCCATTTTCTACGCACATTAGACATGAAGGAAGTCATTGTGATGCTCATGAAGTAACTCATGGATATTCCACGGGCAATTTCACGTTGTGTCAGATGAAAGTGGCCGAGGCCTGATGGAGAACGTTACACTTGTTCCACAGTTTATCTGAAGAAACCCTCTTTGATGATGGCAGAATATTTTAAGCTGAAAAGATGTTTCACTTATCTTAAGATTTTTTCCCATGGTCACGCTTGTTCAACTCACTTCTATCTGTCACCTAATAGCTCATATTTAACACCCCGACGGAGCTCATCAGAGCCCTCGTTTCTCTGAATGTTAATTAATCACCATTTCACATCACACGCTTCGATCCACAGTCTCAATCTGCAATGTTGTAAGAGTGGATGCTAAGCAAGAGTGTGTGTGTGTGTGTGTGTG
>JAFELL010001660.1:0-35752 GCA_019059645.1 Caranx melampygus
CCCCGCCCCCCTGATTCCTGCTCTGTACGTGTGCCCCAGTGTTTGAACGGTGGCTGATTGTCTCTGCTGAGTCGGCCCGTCAGCGTGGCTCACTTACTATTCTCACCGGGGGCCAGCGGCTGTGGCCAGCTGCCCCCGGACCCCTGATTCCTGCTCTGTACAGTGTGCCCCAGTGTTTGAACGGTGGCTGATTGTCTCTGCTGAGTCCGCCCGGTCAGCGTGGCTCACTTACTATTTTGACCGGGGCCAGCGGCTGTGGCCAGCTGCCCCCGCCCCTGATTCCTGCTCTGTACAGTGTGCCCCAGTGTTTGAACGGGTGGCTGATTGTCTCTGCTGAGTCGGCCCGGTCAGCGTGGCCACTTACTATTTTCACCACCGGGGGCCAGCGGCTGTGGCCAGCTGCCCCCGCCCCCCTGATTCCTGCTCTGTACAGTGTGCCCCAGTGTTTGAACTGTTGGCTGAGTGTCTCTGCTGAGTCCGGCCCGGTCAGCGTGGCTCACTTACTATTTTGACCGGGGCCAGCGGCTGTGGCCAGCTGCCCCAGCCCCCCTGATTCCTGCTCTGTACAGTGTGCCCCAGTGTTTGAACGGTGGCTGATTGTCTCTGCTGTCGGGCCCGGTCAGCGTGGCTCACTTACTATTCTCACCGGGGGCCAGCGGCTGTGGCCAGCTGCCCCCAGACCCCTGATTCTGCTCTGTACAGTGTGCCCCAGTGTTTGAACGGTGGCTGAGTGTCTCTGCTGAGTCCGGCCCGGTCAGCGTGGCTCACTTACTATTCTCACCGGGGGCCAGCGGCTGTGGCCAGCTGCCCCCGCCCCCCTGATTCCTGCTCTGTACAGTGGCCCCAGTTTTGAACGGGTGGCTGAGTGTCTCTGCTGAGTCCGGCCCGGTCAGCGTGGCTCACTTACTATTCTCACCGGGGCCAGCGGCTGTGGCCAGCTGCCCCCGGACCCCCTGATTCCTGCTCTGTACAGTGTGCCCCAGTGTTTGAACGGGTGGCTGAGTGTCTCTGCTGAGTCCGGCCCGGTCAGCGTGGCTCCTTACTATTCACACCGGGGCCAGCGCTTTGGCAAGCTGCCCCCGCCCCCCTGATTCCTGCTCTGTACAGTGTGCCCCAGTGTTTGAACGGTGGCTGAGTGTCTCTGCTGAGTCCGGCCCGTCAGCGTGGCTCACTTACTATTTTGACCGGGGGCCAGCGGCTGTGGCCAGCTGCCCCAGCCCCCCTGATTCCTGCTCTGTACAGTGTGCCCCAGTGTTTGAACGGGTGGCTGATGTCTCTGCTGAGTCGGGCCCGGTCAGCGTGGCTCACTTACTATTCTCACCGGGGGCCACGGCTGTGGCCAGCTGCCCCCGGACCCCTGATTCTTGCTCTGTACAGTGTGCCCCAGTGTTTGAACGGGTGGCTGAGTGTCTCTGCTGAGTCCGGCCCGGTCAGCGTGGCTCACTTACTATTCACACCGGGGGCCAGCGGCTGTGGCAAGCTGCCCCCGCCCCCCTGATTCCTGCTCTGTACAGTGTGCCCCAGTGTTTGAACGGGTGGCTGAGTGTCTCTGCTGAGTCCGGCCCGGTCAGCGTGGCTCACTTACTATTCTCACCGGGGCCAGCGGCTGTGGCCAGCTGCCCCCGCCCCCCTGATTCCTGCTCTGTACAGTGTGCCCCAGTGTTTGAACGGGTGGCTGAGTGTCTCTGCTGAGTCCGGCCCGTCAGCGTGGCTCACTTACTATTTGACCGGGGGCCAGCGGCTGTGGCCAGCTGCCCCCGCCCCCCTGATCCTGCTCTGTACAGTGTGCCCCAGTGTTTGAACGGGTGGCTGAGTGTCTCTGCTGTCGGCCCGGTCAGCGTGGCTCACTTACTATTCTCACCGGGGGCCAGCGGCTGTGGCCAGCTGCCCCCGACCCCTGATTCCTGCTCTGTACAGTGTGCCCCAGTGTTTGAACGGTGGCTGAGTGTCTCTGCTGAGTCCGGCCCGGTCAGCGTGGCTCACTTACTATTTTGACCGGGGGCCAGCGGCTGTGGCCAGCTGCCCCCGCCCCCCTGATTCCTGCTCTGTACAGTGTGCCCCAGTGTTTGAACGGTGGCTGATTGTCTCTGCTGAGTCGGCCCGGTCAGCGTGGCTCACTTACTATTCTCACCGGGGCCACGGCTGTGGCCAGCTGCCCCCGGCCCCCTGATTCCTGCTCTGTACAGTGTGCCCCAGTGTTTGAACGGGTGGCTGATTGTCTCTGCTGAGTCGGGCCCGGTCAGCGTGGCTCACTTACTATTCTCACCGGGGCCAGCGGCTGTGGCCAGCTGCCCCCGCCCCCCTGATTCCTGCTCTGTACAGTGTGCCCCAGTGTTTGAACGGTGGCTGAGTGTCTCTGCTGAGTCCGGGCCCGGTCAGCGTGGCTCACTTACTATTCTCACCGGGGCCAGCGGCTGTGGCCTGCTGCCCCCGGACCCCTGATTCCTGCTCTGTACAGTGTGCCCCAGTGTTTGAACGGGTGGCTGAGTGTCTCTGCTGAGTCCGGCCCGGTCAGCGTGGCTCACTTACTATTTGACCGGGGGCCAGCGGCTGTGGCCAGCTGCCCCGCCCCCCTGATTCCTGCTCTGTACAGTGTGCCCCAGTGTTTGAACGGTGGCTGATTGTCTCTGCTGAGTCGGGCCCGGTCAGCGTGGCTCACTTACTATTCTCACCGGGGGCCAGCGGCTGTGGCCAGCTGCCCCCGGACCCCTGATTCCTGCTCTGTACAGTGTGCCCCAGTGTTTGAACGGGTGGCTGAGTGTCTCTGCTGAGTCCGGCCCGGTCAGCGTGGCTCACTTACTATTTTCACCGGGGGCCAGCGGCTGTGGCCAGCTGCCCCCGCCCCCCCTGATTCCTGCTCTGTACAGTGTGCCCCAGTGTTTGAACGGGTGGCTGAGTGTCTCTGCTGAGTCCGGCCCGGTCAGCGTGGCTCACTTACTATTTGCCCGGGGCCAGCGGCTGTGGCCAGCTGCCCCGCCCCCCTGATTCCTGCTCTGTACAGTGTGCCCCATGTTTTGAACGGGTGGCTGATTGTCTCTGCTGAGTCGGCCCGGTCAGCGTGGCTCACTTACTATTCTCACCGGGGCCAGCGGCTGTGGCCAGCTGCCCCCGCCCCCCTTCCATTCCTGCTCTGTACAGTGTGCCCCAGTGTTTGAACGGTGGCTGATGTCTCTGCTGAGTCCGGCCCGGTCAGCGTGGCTCACTTACTATTCTCACCGGGGGCCAGCGGCTGTGGCCTGCTGCCCCCGCCCCCTGATTCCTGCTCTGTACAGTGTGCCCCAGTGTTTGAACGGGTGGCTGAGTGTCTCTGCTGAGTCCGGCCCGGTCAGCGTGGCTCACTTACATTTTTGACCGGGGGCCAGCGGCTGTGGCCAGCTGCCCCCGCCCCCCTGATTCCTGCTCTGTACAGTGTGCCCCAGTGTTTGAACGGGTGGCTGAGTGTCTCTGCTGAGTCCGGCCCGGTCAGCGTGGCTCACTTACTATTTTCCCGGGGGCCAGCGGCTGTGGCCAGCTGCCCCCAGCCCCCCTGATTCCTGCTCTGTACAGTGTGCCCCAGTGTTTGAACGGGTGGCTGAGTGTCTCTGCTGAGTCCGGCCCGGTCAGCGTGGCTCACTTACTATTCTCACCGGGGGCCAGCGGCTGTGGCCAGCTGCCCCCGGACCCCTGATTCCTGCTCTGTACAGTGTGCCCCAGTTTTTGAACGGGTGCTGAGTGTCTCTGCTGAGTCCGGCCCGGTCAGCGTGGCTCACTTACTATTCACACCGGGGCCAGCGGCTGTGGCAAGCTGCCCCCGCCCCCCTGATTCCTGCTCTGTACAGTGTGCCCCAGTGTTTGAACGGGTGGCTGAGTGTCTCTGCTGAGTCCGGCCCGGTCAGCGTGGCTCACTTACTATTTTGCCCGGGGCCAGCGGCTGTGGCCAGCTGCCCCCCCCCCCTGATTCCTGCTCTGTACAGTGTGCCCCAGTGTTTGAACGGGTGGCTGATTGTCTCTGCTGAGTCGGGCCCGGTCAGCGTGGCTCACTTACTATTCTCACCGGGGGCCAGCGGCTGTGGCCAGCTGCCCCCGCCCCCCTGATTCCTGCTCTGTACAGTGTGCCCCAGTGTTTGAACGGGTGGCTGATTGTCTCTGCTGAGTCGGGCCCGGTCAGCGTGGCTCACTTACTATTCTCACCGGGGGCCAGCGGCTGTGGCCAGCTGCCCCCGACCCCTGATTCCTGCTCTGTACAGTGTGCCCCAGTGTTTGAACGGGTGGCTGAGTGTCTCTGCTGAGTCCGGCCCGGTCAGCGTGCTCACTTACTATTTTGACCGGGGGCCAGCGGCTGTGGCCAGCTGCCCCCGCCCCCTGATTCCTGCTCTGTACAGTGTGCCCCAGTGTTTGAACGGGTGGCTGAGTGTCTCTGCTGAGTCCGGCCCGGTCAGCGTGGCTCACTTACTATTTTGCCCGGGGCCAGCGGCTGTGGCCAGCTGCCCCAGCCCCCTGATTCCTGCTCTGTACAGTGTGCCCCAGTGTTTGAACGGGTGGCTGAGTGTCTCTGCTGAGTCCGGCCCGGTCAGCGTGGCTCACTTACTATTCTCACCGGGGCCAGCGGCTGTGGCCAGCTGCCCCCGACCCCTGATTCTTGCTCTGTACAGTGTGCCCCAGTGTTTGAACGGGTGGCTGAGTGTCTCTGCTGAGTCCGGCCCGGTCAGCGTGGCTCACTTACTATTCACACCGGGGCCAGCGGCTTTGGCAAGCTGCCCCCGCCCCCTGATTCCTGCTCTGTACAGTGTGCCCCAGTGTTTGAACGGGTGGCTGAGTGTCTCTGCTGAGTCCGCCCGGTCAGCGTGGCTCACTTACTATTTGACCGGGGGCCAGCGGCTGTGGCCAGCTGCCCCCCCCCCCTGATTCCTGCTCTGTACAGTGTGCCCCAGTGTTTGAACGGGTGGCTGATTGTCTCTGCTGAGTCGGGCCCGGTCAGCGTGGCTCACTTACTATTCTCACCGGGGCCCAGCGGCTGTGGCCAGCTGCCCCCGACCCCTGATTCCTGCTCTGTACAGTGTGCCCCAGTGTTTGAACGGGTGGCTGATTGTCTCTGCTGAGTCCGGCCCGGTCAGCGTGGCTCACTTACTATTTTGACCGGGGGCCAGCGGCTGTGGCCAGCTGCCCCCGCCCCCCTGATTCCTGCTCTGTACAGTGTGCCCCAGTGTTTGAACGGGTGGCTGAGTGTCTCTGCTGAGTCGGGCCCGGTCAGCGTGGCTCATTACTACTATTCTCACCGGGGGCCAGCGGCTGTGGCCAGCTGCCCCCGACCCCTGATTCCTGCTCTGTACAGTGTGCCCCAGTGTTTGAACGGGTGGCTGAGTGTCTCTGCTGAGTCCGGCCCGGTCAGCGTGGCTCACTTACTATTCTCACCGGGGCCAGCGGCTGTGGCCAGCTGCCCCCGCCCCCTGATTCCTGCTCTGTACAGTGTGCCCCAGTGTTTGAACGGGTGGCTGATTGTCTCTGCTGAGTCGGGCCCGGTCAGCGTGGCTCACTTACTATTCTCACCGGGGCCAGCGGCTGTGGCCAGCTGCCCCGGCCCCCTGATTCCTGCTCTGTACAGTGTGCCCCAGTGTTTGAACGGGTGGCTGAGTGTCTCTGCTGAGTCCGGCCCGGTCAGCGTGGCTCACTTACTATTCACACCGGGGGCCAGCGGCTTTGGCAAGCTGCCCCCGCCCCCCTGATTCCTGCTCTGTACAGTGTGCCCCAGTGTTTGAACGGGTGGCTGAGTGTCTCTGCTGAGTCCGGCCCGGTCAGCGTGGCTCACTTACTATTTTGACCGTGGGCCAGCGGCTGTGGCCAGCTGCCCCCGCCCCCCTGATTCCTGCTCTGTACAGTGTGCCCCAGTGTTTGAACGGGTGGCTGAGTGTCTCTGCTGAGTCCGGCCCGTCAGCGTGGCTCACTTACTATTTTGACCGGTGGCCAGCGGCTGTGGCCAGCTGCCCCCGCCCCCTGATTCCTGCTCTGTACAGTGTGCCCCAGTGTTTGAACGGGTGGCTGAGTGTCTCTGCTGAGTCCGGCCCGGTCAGCGTGGCTCACTTACTATTGTGCCCGGGGGCCAGCGGCTGTGGCCAGCTGCCCCAGCCCCCCTGATTCCTGCTCTGTACAGTGTGCCCCAGTGTTTGAACGGGTGGCTGAGTGTCTCTGCTGAGTCCGGCCCGGTCAGCGTGGCTCACTTACTATTCTCACCGGGGGCCAGCGGCTGTGGCCAGCTGCCCCCGGACCCCTGATTCCTGCTCTGTACAGTGTGCCCCAGTGTTTGAACGGGTGGCTGATTGTCTCTGCTGAGTCGGGCCCGGTCAGCGTGGCTCACTTACTATTCTCACCGGGGCCAGCGGCTGTGGCCAGCTGCCCCCGGACCCCTGATTCTTGCTCTGTACAGTGTGCCCCAGTGTTTGAACGGGTGGCTGAGTGTCTCTGCTGAGTCCGGCCCGGTCAGCGTGGCTCACTTACTATTCACACCGGGGGCCAGCGGCTTTGGCAAGCTGCCCCCGCCCCCCTGATTCCTGCTCTGTACAGTGTGCCCCAGTGTTTGAACGGGTGGCTGAGTGTCTCTGCTGAGTCCGGCCCGGTCAGCGTGGCTCACTTACTATTCTCACCGGGGCCAGCGGCTGTGGCCAGCTGCCCCCGGACCCCTGATTCCTGCTCTGTACAGTGTGCCCCAGTGTTTGAACGGGTGGCTGAGTGTCTCTGCTGAGTCCGGCCCGGTCAGCGTGGCTCACTTACTATTCACACCGGGGCCAGCGGCTTTGGCAAGCTGCCCCCGCCCCCCTGATTCCTGCTCTGTACAGTGTGCCCCAGTGTTTGAACGGGTGGCTGAGTGTCTCTGCTGAGTCCGGCCCGGTCAGCGTGGCTCACTTACTATTCTCACCGGGGCCAGCGGCTGTGGCCAGCTGCCCCCGCCCCCTGATTCCTGCTCTGTACAGTGTGCCCCAGTGTTTGAACGGGTGGCTGAGTGTCTCTGCTGAGTCCGGCCCGGTCAGCGTGGCTCACTTACTATTTTGCCCGGGGGCCAGCGGCTGTGGCCAGCTGCCCCAGCCCCCCTGATTCCTGCTCTGTACAGTGTGCCCCAGTGTTTGAACGGGTGGCTGAGTGTCTCTGCTGAGTCCGGCCCGGTCAGCGTGGCTCACTTACTATTCTCACCGGGGGCCAGCGGCTGTGGCCAGCTGCCCCCGGACCCCTGATTCTTGCTCTGTACAGTGTGCCCCAGTGTTTGAACGGGTGGCTGAGTGTCTCTGCTGAGTCCGGCCCGGTCAGCGTGGCTCACTTACTATTTTGACCGGGGGCCAGCGGCTGTGGCCAGCTGCCCCCGCCCCCCTGATTCCTGCTCTGTACAGTGTGCCCCAGTGTTTGAACGGGTGGCTGAGTGTCTCTGCTGAGTCCGGCCCGGTCAGCGTGGCTCACTTACTATTTTGACCGGGGCCCAGCGGCTGTGGCCAGCTGCCCCCGCCCCCCTGATTCCTGCTCTGTACAGTGTGCCCAGTGTTTGAACGGGTGGCTGAGTGTCTCTGCTGAGTCCGGCCCGGTCAGCGTGGCTCACTTACTATTTTGCCCGGGGCCAGCGGCTGTGGCCAGCTGCCCCAGCCCCCCTGATTCCTGCTCTGTACAGTGTGCCCCAGTGTTTGAACGGGTGGCTGAGTGTCTCTGCTGAGTCCGGCCCGGTCAGCGTGGCTCACTTACTATTCTCACCGGGGCCAGCGGCTGTGGCCAGCTGCCCCCGGACCCCTGATTCCTGCTCTGTACAGTGTGCCCCAGTGTTTGAACGGGTGGCTGATTGTCTCTGCTGAGTCGGGCCCGGTCAGCGTGGCTCACTTACTATTCTCACCGGGGCCAGCGGCTGTGGCCAGCTGCCCCCGCCCCCCTGATTCCTGCTCTGTACAGTGTGCCCCAGTGTTTGAACGGGTGGCTGAGTGTCTCTGCTGAGTCCGGCCCGGTCAGCGTGGCTCACTTACTATTCTCACCGGGGGCCAGCGGCTGTGGCCAGCTGCCCCCGCCCCCTGATTCCTGCTCTGTACAGTGTGCCCCAGTGTTTGAACGGGTGGCTGAGTGTCTCTGCTGAGTCCGGCCCGTCAGCGTGGCTCACTTACTATTTTGACCGGGGGCCAGCGGCTGTGGCCAGCTGCCCCCGCCCCCTGATTCCTGCTCTGTACAGTGTGCCCCAGTGTTTGAACGGGTGGCTGAGTGTCTCTGCTGAGTCTGGCCCGGTCAGCGTGGCTCACTTACTATTTTGACCGGGGCCCAGCGGCTGTGGCCAGCTGCCCCCGCCCCCCTGATTCCTGCTCTGTACAGTGTGCCCCAGTGTTTGAACGGGTGGCTGATTGTCTCTGCTGAGTCGGCCCGGTCAGCGTGGCTCACTTACTATTCTCACCGGGGCCAGCGGCTGTGGCCAGCTGCCCCCGGACCCCTGATTCCTGCTCTGTACAGTGTGCCCCAGTGTTTGAACGGGTGGCTGAGTGTCTCTGCTGAGTCCGGCCCGGTCAGCGTGGCTCACTTACTATTTTCACCGGGGCCAGCGGCTGTGGCCAGCTGCCCCCGCCCCCCTGATTCCTGCTCTGTACAGTGTGCCCCAGTGTTTGAACGGGTGGCTGAGTGTCTCTGCTGAGTCCGGCCCGGTCAGCGTGGCTCACTTACTATTTTGCCCGGGGCCAGCGGCTGTGGCCAGCTGCCCCAGCCCCCCTGATTCCTGCTCTGTACAGTGTGCCCCAGTGTTTGAACGGGTGGCTGAGTGTCTCTGCTGAGTCCGGCCCGGTCAGCGTGGCTCACTTACTATTCTCACCGGGGGCCAGCGGCTGTGGCCAGCTGCCCCCGGACCCCTGATTCCTGCTCTGTACAGTGTGCCCCAGTGTTTGAACGGGTGGCTGAGTGTCTCTGCTGAGTCCGGCCCGGTCAGCGTGGCTCACTTACTATTTGACCGGGGGCCAGCGGCTGTGGCCAGCTGCCCCCGCCCCCCTGATTCCTGCTCTGTACAGTGTGCCCCAGTGTTTGAACGGGTGGCTGAGTGTCTCTGCTGAGTCCGGCCCGGTCAGCGTGGCTCACTTACTATTTCACCGGGGCCAGCGGCTGTGGCCAGCTGCCCCCGCCCCCCTGATTCCTGCTCTGTACAGTGTGCCCCAGTGTTTGAACGGGTGGCTGAGTGTCTCTGCTGAGTCCGGCCCGGTCAGCGTGGCTCACTTACTATTTTGCCCGGGGGCCAGCGGCTGTGGCCAGCTGCCCCAGCCCCCCTGATTCCTGCTCTGTACAGTGTGCCCCAGTGTTTGAACGGGTGGCTGAGTGTCTCTGCTGAGTCCGGCCCGGTCAGCGTGGCTCACTTACTATTCACACCGGGGCCAGCGGCTGTGGCCAGCTGCCCCGCCCCCCTGATTCCTGCTCTGTACAGTGTGCCCCAGTGTTTGAACGGGTGGCTGAGTGTCTCTGCTGAGTCCGGCCCGGTCAGCGTGGCTCACTTACTATTTTCACCGGGGGCCAGCGGCTGTGGCCAGCTGCCCCAGCCCCCTGATTCCTGCTCTGTACAGTGTGCCCCAGTGTTTGAACGGGTGGCTGAGTGTCTCTGCTGAGTCCGGCCCGGTCAGCGTGGCTCACTTACTATTCACACCGGGGGCAGCGGCTTTGGCCAGCTGCCCCCGCCCCCCTGATTCCTGCTCTGTACAGTGTGCCCCAGTGTTTGAACGGGTGGCTGAGTGTCTCTGCTGAGTCCGGCCCGGTCAGCGTGGCTCACTTACTATTTTGACCGGGGGCCAGCGGCTGTGGCCAGCTGCCCCAGCCCCCCTGATTCCTGCTCTGTACAGTGTGCCCCAGTGTTTGAACGGGTGGCTGATTGTCTCTGCTGAGTCGGGCCCGGTCAGCGTGGCTCACTTACTATTCTCACCGGGGGCCAGCGGCTGTGGCCAGCTGCCCCCGGACCCCTGATTCCTGCTCTGTACAGTGTGCCCCAGTGTTTGAACGGGTGGCTGAGTGTCTCTGCTGAGTCCGGCCCGGTCAGCGTGGCTCACTTACTATTTTGACCGGGGGCCAGCGGCTGTGGCCAGCTGCCCCCGGACCCCTGATTCCTGCTCTGTACAGTGTGCCCCAGTGTTTGAACGGGTGGCTGAGTGTCTCTGCTGAGTCCGGCCCGGTCAGCGTGGCTCACTTACTATTTTCACCGGGGGCCAGCGGCTGTGGCCAGCTGCCCCCGCCCCCCTGATTCCTGCTCTGTACAGTGTGCCCCAGTGTTTGAACGGGTGGCTGATTGTCTCTGCTGAGTCCGGCCCGGTCAGCGTGGCTCACTTACTATTTTGACCGGGGCCAGCGGCTGTGGCCAGCTGCCCCCGCCCCCCTGATTCCTGCTCTGTACAGTGTGTCCCAGTGTTTGAACGGGTGGCTGAGTGTCTCTGCTGAGTCCGGCCCGGTCAGCGTGGCTCACTTACTATTTTGCCCGGGGGCCAGCGGCTGTGGCCAGCTGCCCCAGCCCCCCTGATTCCTGCTCTGTACAGTGTGTCCCAGTGTTTGAACGGGTGGCTGATTGTCTCTGCTGAGTCGGCCCGGTCAGCGTGGCTCACTTACTATTCTCACCGGGGGCCAGCGGCTGTGGCCAGCTGCCCCCGGACCCCTGATTCCTGCTCTGTACAGTGTGCCCCAGTGTTTGAACGGGTGGCTGATTGTCTCTGCTGAGTCGGGCCCGGTCAGCGTGGCTCACTTACTATTCTCACCGGGGGCCAGCGGCTGTGGCCAGCTGCCCCCGGACCCCTGATTCCTGCTCTGTACAGTGTGCCCCAGTGTTTGAACGGGTGGCTGAGTGTCTCTGCTGAGTCCGGCCCGGTCAGCGTGGCTCACTTACTATTTTGACCGGGGGCCAGCGGCTGTGGCCAGCTGCCCCAGCCCCCCTGATTCCTGCTCTGTACAGTGTGCCCCAGTGTTTGAACGGGTGGCTTTGTGTCTCTGCTGAGTCCGGCCCGGTCAGCGTGGCTCACTTACTATTTTGACCGGGGGCCAGCGGCTGTGGCCAGCTGCCCCCGCCCCCTGATTCCTGCTCTGTACAGTGTGCCCCAGTGTTTGAACGGGTGGCTGAGTGTCTCTGCTGAGTCGGCCCGGTCAGCGTGGCTCACTTACTATTCTCACCGGGGGCCAGCGGCTGTGGCCAGCTGCCCCCCCCCCTGATTCCTGCTCTGTACAGTGTGCCCCAGTGTTTGAACGGGTGGCTGAGTGTCTCTGCTGAGTCCGGCCCGGTCAGCGTGGCTCACTTACTATTCTCACCGGGGGCCAGCGGCTGTGGCCAGCTGCCCCCGACCCCTGATTCTTGCTCTGTACAGTGTGCCCCAGTGTTTGAACGGGTGGCTGAGTGTCTCTGCTGAGTCCGGCCCGGTCAGCGTGGCTCACTTACTATTCACACCGGGGCTAGCGGCTTTGGCAAGCTGCCCCCGCCCCCCTGATTCCTGCTCTGTACAGTGTGCCCCAGTGTTTGAACGGGTGGCTGGGTGTCTCTGCTGAGTCCGGCCCGGTCAGCGTGGCTCACTTGCTATTCTCACCGGGGCCAGCGGCTGTGGCCAGCTGCCTAGCTGACTAATATGGGTGTGTGTGTGACTGAGCATGCGCGGACCATTCTGTAATGTTTTTTTCATGATAAGATCCAGGCGGAGATGATAGTCCAAATGGACACATGATAACCAAAAGGTATACTAAGACACCAAATGTGTTTTTCTCATGCATTTTTTTATCACACAAATTTGCAATATTGAACTGTTCAATTATTAAGTTATGCTCATAAAGTATGGGCATAACTAACCCTTTCCTCCGTCTTTCGACGGTGTCCGCGGTCACCATGTCACCATGTCGCCATGTTCGCGCACTTATATTTACGAGTCTTCTTCTTCGTCATCTTGTACACATTTACGATTGAATCAGCTAAATCTTTATTTACACTGTCCATTATAATACATCAATGTCCAGCACCCTCCCTTCAACATCCGTGTCGTACACTAACTTCAAAATAAAACTGAGGGAACGTCTCCCTCGGTTGAAATGGGGAAAACAATCACGCTTCGGACTGTAGATATCCCGTATATTCTTGTGCAAAAATAAATGAGAAACAAAAAAATCGATACTGAATTAGCAAAACAAACTAATGAAGCCACAGATACCAAATACGCCACGTTTACCAATGTAGTAAGCCCGCGCAAGCTGAAACTGCAGAAGAGGAGTGGCTCGGGGACGCCGGCGTCCCCGCGGAGTTGAAGAGGTTAAAAGAGACTGGACTGGAACTCAGCCATTAACGTGACTGACCAGGCTGCGGACACAAGAGCCCAATTCCCTTCCACCTCTCAGGCCCTGAACCCTGACTGATTTAAACAGCATCAGCTGTAAGTGAGTGAGTGTGAGATGCTGTGATGCTGTGATAGGAATGGGACAGGACCAAGATCAGGACATAAACTGCCTTGATGATGTGACAATGGGACACTCCCACACTTCACGTAAAGGAGCCTAAGTCATATATAGTCTATGGTCTGTAAGAGACCGGACTGGAACTCAGCTATTAACATCACGTACCAGGCCAGGGACACAGCAAAGAGAAGGACCAAGCCGGTGACACAAGAGCCCAATTCCTTTCCACCCTCAGGCCCAGAACCCTGAGTGATTTAAACAGCATCAGGTGACGGACCAGGCCGGGGAAACAAGGGCCCAAGACCTTTCCACCTCTCAGGCCCTGAACCCTGACTTGAACAATGTCAGCTGAAAGTCAATGAGTGTGAGAGCCTGAAAGGGTCCAGATGCTGTGATAGGAATGGGATAGGACCAAGATCAGGACATAAACTGACTTGATGATGTGACATTGGGAAAATCACACACTTCATATGAAGGAGCCTAAGTCACATACAGTCTATGGCCTCTAAGAGACCGGACTGGAACTCAGCCATTAACGTGATGGACAAGGCCGGTGACACAAGGGCCCAATTCCTTTCCATCTCTCAGGCCCTGAACCGTGACTGACTTCAACAATGTCAGCTGGAAGTGAGTGAGTGTGAGCGCCTGAAAGGGTCCACATGCTGTGATAGGAATAGGACAGGACCAGGACCAGGACCAGAACATAAACTGACTTGATGATGTGACAATGGGACACTGACACACTTCACGTGAAGGAGTGTAAGTCACATACAGTCTATGGTCTGTAAGAGACCGGACTGGAACTCAGCTATTAACATCACGTACCAGGCCAGGGACGCAGCAAAGAGAGGGACCAAGCCAGTGACACAAGTGTCCAATTCCCTTCTGCCTCTCAGGCCCTGTACCATGCACCAACAAGAACAGACTGATACTAACCCTGCCCCTTTTCGTAATGCTGCTACTGTAGGTGACCTCAATTACCCCATGGGGATAAATAAAGTATTTTGAATTCAATTGAATTGAAAAAATAACATACACTGCACAGATAACACCAGATGACCTGGATCAACCCCTCAACCTACACTTCACACTGCTGCTGTCAGGTTGTAACCCCCCCCCATTAACCTTGTATGGATCCAGCTTTCTCTCCCTATATCTGTGAACTTATATGTCTCATTTGTTGGGCAGGCGAATGTTCCATCTATCTGTCTATCTATCTATCTATTTATCTATCCATCTATCTATCTATGTAAACAGGTCTGTGTGGACAGGCAGTGAGCAGATAAAGTTTGTTTCGGTCTTGTCTCATCTCTGCGTTGATGCCTTGTTGATTACATATTATTGAAGTAGGACTACAGCTCCACTCTGAGAGGCACTTCAATCCCCCCACCCCACCCCCACTCCCCCACAGATAGCTGCAGGATTCATTGTCCATCAACTTTTAATGTTCGAATTTCAACCCAGTCCATGTAAAAGATATTTTGCTATTTCCTCACTGTTTCTGTGGTAAAACTGTCTTAGCAGCTCTGCAGCTCTCTGTCCATGGTGCAGCACCCACCCATCAGAGAGCGGAGAAAACTGTAACACAGCTACACCCACTTCTTGGACTGCCCTCCTCACAAAGAACACACCATGGCCTCAGAGGATTTAGTTGTGTTTACACTATGACACCCTCCCATTTCCCCCCATCTCGTGTCAGCCGGCCATCGCTGCCTGTTTTAGCTGAGGACAGCTTGTTTTTCACTGTATATCCCTCTGCCAGCAGCAGCGTGGCTCCGTCTCTTTCTCTGAGCCCAGATGAAAGTGCTGGGGTCAGATGTGTATATTTGACTGAGGGGGTGACCACTCTGAGCCGGTCAAGATAAACCAACACCGCCTTCCTCCAAACCCTCCATCCCTCCATCCATCTATCCTCCTCTAATTTCCTCAAACCCTCCCGCCCTCCCACTCCTTCTCAACTCAGGCCAGATCATTTCAATCTTCTAAGTCTTTCTCCTTTTTTTTCTCACTGTTGTTTCACCATCAAAAAACATTTGCATGAACTTTTTTAGCATTTGCAGTTTCAACACAACAGACACATGCAGCTCATTTGGGTATTCATTCAACCACAGCTAAAGTAAGAGTAAGTGTTTTCATTTGGTTTTGGTTTGGTGGTTGTTCGGTGATGAGGTGGTGGCTGACAACACTGCAGCAGAAACAGAGGACGTTAAAGTTCCTCCAACAGGTGTGAGAAATCAGCTGCTAATAGCTGAAGGTGCTGCATGTCATGTGTGTAGATCAGACAGGAAACAGCGGTGGACAGAACAGCAGCAGCTGCTGAGGACGGTCCTGACAGAGATCATCTCACAGCTGCCGCAGAAACACACTCACCGAGGACAGAGCTGCAACGAGCGTGTCCGCACCACGTCTTATGGCATAACTGTGAGAGCTCGTAAATCTGAGCAGGAAGTGGACTCTCTCTCTCTCTCTCTTTCTCTCTCACACACACACACAGCTTCCTCTGTTTATGACCAATCTAAGTTCAAACAGTTTGTCAAGTGGCTCTTGCCTCCACCACACACACACACACACACACACACACATACATAGTATGTACACATATAATCTGTAGGAAATGTTTACAACATGCACAAAGGAGTTGACACACTATACAGAATACACAAACCCACTCATGCATGGTCACACACACATACACGCACACATACGGATACAGATGGATGGACACACACTTAGATACACAACATCCAACTCTGCTCTGGGTCAAGTGCTGTATTAGAAACAAACACTTCAGCTGAGGAGGCCGGGATGATAAGAGCTGGATGACGCTCACTCTGACTCTGTGTGTGTGTGTGTGTGTGTAGTGCTCTGCAGCTTGCTGTATATGTATTATTGAGCAGACACCTGAGACACACTGTGCCATCAGACCACAACACACACCACAGATGAATGAGTTGAATATAAAATGACTCTTATTTTGTAACGTTAGTTTTTGAATGAAGAGAAGGATCAACAGAGTGAGTGTGATAAAACAATGGGAAACTCTACACATCATTTATGAATCAAATCACTTGAGTTAAAATGTCATTTCCAACTAAACCATCTGAGAAAACTAACATAGTGAAGAGTGACGTCCACATTCAGACTGTTCTGTTCTGTAAAGCTGCAAATTAAAGTCAAAAATGGGGGAAATGATTGTTCTGATGTTGCTCATATAATCTCTGTCTTGTGAAATAAAAACAGCAGGTTAGTTTGAAGGAAATCAACACTTTCATTTCATCGAGCGACTGTAGCATTAAGATAAGATGATGACAAACACTTTGGTTGGTGTTAAGACACATGAAGGCTTGTTAGGTCCAGATTTTAGTCACTGAATAAGAGGAAGAAATGTCCCAACAAATCCAAAAAAGTATGTTAAATGCAGGGGAAGAGATCTTTATCTGGGTTACTGTGTTACTTGAGCTCCTCTTCACACCAGAGCCAGAGCTCATGCTAACTTTGCTGACTTCAATGAGACAGTTGCAGCAACATTACGACAGAAAAGAACAAGCGTTGTGCGTCCCAGAGCTCTGGAGGCGTGGCTTCACAGAGAGGTCTGAAGAAATCTCCTATACTGCCTTTAAAGTTGCAACTTGACAAAAATGAACCAAAGTTCATGGTGATCCACCCAGTGGCTAAAAAAAAAAAACGAATGTCATCGTTTTCCAGATCTCGCTTTGAAAATGAAAAAACTCCAAATAATGAGACTTAATCACACCGAGTGTAACCAGAGATCGCCAAAGACCAACAGGAAGAAAGAGCGTGAGGGGCTAACTAGAGGAGCCTCGCCGCCCCCCACCCCCTTAATCACGCACGCAGCAGACCCATCCCATTGAGAGATTGCACTGTTTGTAATTAATGCTCAATTAAACTTGACATGGTCGCCCCAAATCCCCTGTAAGGTAACGGATTAGTCTGCACAGCTGGTCCACATTGGCCGGACTGAGGCGGCCACTAGAGTTACCTTGTTAAGGTGCATTCCCTTCCTCAATGACAGTATTTATGAGATTTGTTTCATCCCTCTCGGCCCCTGAGAGAGAGAGAGAGAGAGAGAGATGCTTGAAACACATTCTGTGGTAACTTCACCATCTGATTACACCAGAGGAATCACTGACACTTTGTACACACACACACACACACAAGAGGAGGAAAGAATCCGGGGAATCCATCTGCAGATGGATTCATCTGAGTGTGTATTAACTTCTTATTAACAACACATGGCATCTGTGGAGAGAAACCACTGAAGACTGAAGACCGGGGGTGGAGTGGGGGTGGGGGGGTCGTTTCAGAAACACACCGATGGAAAGTAAAACTGTGCTGTGTTTTGTGTGTTTTGGTTCTTAACAAGGGGTCATGCTGCTGACGTCTGAACGGGCTGAATGGGCCATGTGGAGGTGGTGGAGGTGGTTTGTGTGTTTGCTGGGGCATTAGGTGGGCAAACGGGTGAGGTGAGGTGGGGTGGGGGTGACACCACTGAGTGAGGGCTCATTGGACGCTCATTCTGATGTCTGTTGTTCTTGTAGTTTCATTGTTCTTGAATTATCTTCAGACAAGACACAAAACACTGATGTGCACAACTGGAGGATCTTCTGCGTTCAAGATCTCTCTGGTCTCCGCAGCTGATTGGACGAAACAAACCAAGACAACAAACACAAGAAATCAAATCATGTAGTATTTCATAGATGCTTTGTGTTGTGCCACTAATTCAGCACTGGACACTTTGTTTGGTCGACTCCAGTGTGTAACTACAGGTGTGTCAGCAGCACACTGTGAGATCACTGATACTGTAATTACAGGTGAGACAGAGCTGAGGGCGGTGAGATCCTGCTCCTCAGCCTAAATGCATTTTGTAGGAGGAAAAGCGTTCATCAGTTTTATTGGTCTTATTTACAATGATCGATAATTAAAATGCGGGGTGGTCTTAGATTAGCTTTGATTTTATTGTTAATAATGTGAGAAAGTCATTAACATCAGCTTGTATGATGTACAATACGTCATCAAATCTAAAGTTATAAAACTTAATCAATTTATAATCAATAAAAAACTTTTCCTGGAAGACCACATGGATGTGGAACCATAAACGTTTCTTTCTTCACGGCTTTTATTGTCTATAAAACAAAAATACTTTTTTTTTTTCAAATGGCTGAAAAGTAACTTATCAACAGTCATAAACTCCTTCCACATAGATCTTAGACAATATTTTAACATTAAGCTCAGAAACTCACTCCCTCACTCTGACTCAACCTGCGTTGACCTACGCTCCGTCTCCGAGGACATTCCAGTGTGTAGTTAGTTTTATAGACATACCTGTGTGTGTGTTGTGTTTGTCCAGGGTCTCAGGTGTTGTTGACTCTTGGTGAATGGTTACCTCCTCACTGTTGTGTTGCGACAGGAACTGCAGCGGCCGCGCACTTTATCAGAGAGAACATCATCACAACAAACACCAGGGCTGTCACTTCACCAGATGATCACTGCCAGCTCACTTGCAGAGGTTACACACACTGGTTATTGATCAATTTAATGACCTACATGTCAAGGAAGGAGGCCTTTAATCATTAATCTTAATGCACCAATTTGGAGGTGGATCATAACAGCATCTTTGTTAATATCTGATGGAGAGTATGGGTTAAAATATATGTGTGTGTGTGTGTATGTGCATGCCTGTGTGTAAGTGTGTATGTCCTCGTGTTGGCAGATGATGATGTTTTCTCTCGTCACAGCCGAGTGTGGAACCTGCTCTGGTGTTTGGACAGCGATGAAGCTGTGTGTGTTTGCCTGTCATGAAGGATACAACAAACCCTGCATTTTCTAAAACCAACAGTCCCACAGTTTTTCCTGCTGAGAGGCTGAACTGAGGCCAAACCTGGCTCAGCTGCTGCTGCACTCCTGCAACCTGCAGCACTGTCAGTGGGAAAACTTATAATACAACAAAAAAAAGAAAAAATAAAGAAAAGGAAAAGCATCATTTATCTCTCCTCCTATGGTGATGTTTAGCCGCTGTTGTGGCCCAGGTGAAGGATGAGACAGGATGCGTTTACTTTACAAGCATTACACTGAAACCACAAGTGCTTCTGTTGCATAAACCCAGCTACACACACACTAAGTCCTGCACTTTGTACACACACTCAGTCTTGACCACCTCCTGTCAACAAGCACATGACAGCAAATCAAAACACAAACCATGTTACCAGACTATACACTGTGATGCAATGCAATGTCTTTACACAGTTAGAGCTGATTATTCTCAGAGTCATGTCTGTCTGACCCCGAAATAAAGAGGTCAATCAGTCATGACATGCTCTTTGTAATACCACTACATCACTGCCTACAGCTACTGTACACACACACACACACACACACACCACACATCGTGTTAGCAAATCTGAGGGCAGCCTGCCTGCGTATCACAGACTTTACAGGAAGGCTATAGCGGTGAAAGTCGGGTCACAGGAGGCTGTCTGTCAGCTGGATGGCTGCCCCTCTCCTCCTCCCCCAAAGGTGTTAAAATGAACCTGACATGTTGGGTGACATGTTATGTATGACATGTGGCGTCAGGAGTGTGTGTGTGTGGGGGGGGGGGGGGGGGTTGAGCTGCTGAAAACCTAAACACAGGAGTTGGAGCTATGTGTCACTGGTCTGGAGTGACAGAGGAGATGTTGTAATGTGTGTGTGAGTGTGTGTGAGAAAGTGTGTGTCGACATTGTGTTATAGTCTAAAAAAATGTTAGTGTTTTTAATGAGTATTTACAGGCCTGAGGCTGCAGTGTCAGACTAAAGACTGATCTGATCTGATCTGATCTGAGTGTTTAATGATCTGTGAGTGAATCCTTCCACTGTCTGAGAGATAAACATCACTGACTCGTGTTCTTTCATGTCATTTCAAGCGAGTGGCTGCAACTCTTCAAGGCCTGTGTGGATGTTTTGCCGATGAATATCTATATATGTTAATCTGAGGTGTTGAGATATTAAAAACATACACCTCATCAGCCAGAACTGGTACTTTCACTGGTCCTTTCTTCAGATCTGCTGCTTGAGAAAACTGGTATTTAATCTATAGTATACCGCACAGAAAACACTGGGATGAGGTCATTTTTAACAAATGGCCTGATCATGATTTGGTCCAGTGTGTTGAGCCCTGGGCTTTAATAGTTTGTAACAAGAACAGCATCTAGATTCAGACTAATAAAAACCTGCAGGAGGCAGAAAGGATTTTACACACACACACAGTCCAGCCAGCTCAGTCACACTTTCAGTACGAGGGTCACTGAGGTCACTACACAGTACAAATCTAGCTGTTAATTGTTGTCAATCTTGGCTCAGTAACAAGTTCATATTCACTTCACTCCTATGAAGTCAGCATCACCATGTTATAATGAAACACCATGAGTTTGAAGGGAGGTTGTGTAATGCAGCACCTTCAGCGTCCTCTGAGAGGGTTTGAGCTAGTCAGTTACTGTTTTCCAGAGTCTTATCTGATCTGCATGTTAACGTGGAGGAAGCCGCTCACTGTCAGTGGCTGCTTGTGTAAACCAGACGTGGAGCGAAGGACGAGAGGAAGTGTCAACTCGAGCACAGAGGAGGCTTAAGAGTGTTTTCAGTTCATGCTAAAAAAGGTTTCAGGAGAATCAGCTGCTGACAGATCTTTATAGATTTGTGACAGAAAGTAGGTTTTTGTTTTCTGACCACATGTGATATTTTGACGACAACAGATGATCAGAAAACTGTTAAATCATGAATATGACAGTGACATCGCTGAAATAATAACTTGATTGATTAGTCAGTCAAAAGAAAAGTGCTTTGATCACTGATTGGATGACTGATATTAAGTTGCATCATACTAAAATAAGACAGCAATGATGGAGGACAAAATGGTTTCTGGTTTTTCTGAATCTTCTGTGAACTTCAGGGTTTTTGGCTTTGCAGATCAGACAAACTGAGGTCGTCACAGAACCGATTTATTGAGAACTAAATCTGTAGATCAATCGAAAAGAACAGAAAATTACATTTCAGTGTAAATATGAGTCTTTAACTTCAACAAGTTGGTCGCTCAGTTTGTAGGAAACTAACGATCTGACAGACACAGTTATTTAAGCTTCGTTCCTCAGGTGGCATCTGCTCCACAAATAGTTAAACATGTTTTCTGATGCTGTGGAAAATAAAGTGTCCTGAAACAGCTCAGTCAGCTGCTGCAGGTCTGTGCATGAGCAGCAGAGCCATGTGAACATGTGAAGAGGAGCAGCCATTAAAATGCCCCATACTCACTGACATATGCAATAAAGAAAAGTTGTCAGGAGCCACTGTAATAATGTTTTAAGTCTGGGTTTTGCCTCCATGACACCAGTGAGGTTTGGAGGAGGAGGAGGAGGAGGAGGGAGGAGGAGGAGGCGTTAAAGTTGTCCTCCTCCCTCCTCATCCCTCGTTAGTTAGGAATTTGTATACCCTCCGTCTAGAGCCGTGACCTGTAATGGACCACGAAGCCCTCTGGTCAACACAGGATTACCCAAGAGCCTCTCCTCAGGGCAAGGACCTTCACACACACACACGCACACACACACACTCACACATATGCTAAGCCGTACTGATAACAACCATTACTAATGGCAATTAGCCCATTAGATCCTTGTTAATGTCCAATGACTTGCAGATAGTTTGGGTGAATGAATCTGGGAGGGTTTTATCTCCTGTTACCTCTTTGTGTCCCTCTGTCTCCATGAATCCCTGTTCAAACAGCAGCAGATGACCGTTTCCTCATCGTCCGCCAGCACTGATGTACTTTTAGGAAGTTGGTCGACGAGCCCTGTGAAATTTTATGACAGGTAAGAATCTAAATATGGAGGGGTCACGAGCAGGAAGAGGTGCTGGCTCGTTATTAAACACGCTCCCGGTTTATACTGTAGCTTATGTAGAATTCAACAACAGCTGAAAAATAAATCATCCCAGCAGCACCGTGGCAGCCTGCAAAAGCCTCTCGCCAAGTCCTAATGCCAATTTCCATTTTTAACAATCACCCTTTAGCCTTCAGAGTTCACAAACACTGCGACTGTTGCTGCTGAACACCGGGAGCCAGACTAGCTGAGTATCTAACCTAAGTACCTGAAGCTTAAGTGGTGATCTTTAAATTTTGTAGCTGTGTGTAGGGTCTCTCCACCTCAGGCTCCATTAGAGGACTTTGTGTTAATCCTGCAGGGATTCTGCCACCACCCCCCTCCCCCTGCTGCCCCCAGGCCTCTATGTGGGAGATAGGACGGCCCAGGGATGGTATGAAGGCTTGGAGGGAAGCCCAACACTGCTAAAAAAACTCACTGGCCCTTTTTTCTTTCTTTCTTTCTTCGCATCCCTCCCATGTGCAAAGACAACACACACATACCTGTTTGATGAATGGGAGTTTCTCCATAGTTTGCTCTGCAGTGAAAACGCCTTGGAGTGACTCGTTCTGCATACAAAAAAAACTAGACTAGAAGAGAGGGAGAAATGAGAAAAAATTAGAAACAGCAGAGGACGTAAATGTGCAAATGAGCTCGGTGTTAATCAAACACGTGTTTAAAAGGCCAAGCTGCCGTTGTTTCAGTTTCTGCTGTAAAAACGTCTCCATAGACTCGTATTTGCACAAAGCAGCATTGTTAGCTGAGATGTGTTATTGGCCTAGAGGTGTAAGACCTGATTTGTGTGTGTGTGTGTGTGTGTGTGTTGTAGTCGGCATCTCCGCTCCTCCTTGGTCATAACTTTGACAGATCACAGCACACCTCTGGATAAGTGCTGTTTGTTTAATTGCACCCTACAGTAACAATAGAGTTTGGGCCCAAACTGAGAGCTATAAACTTTTAATTAATTCAGCACATTATGTTAAACCAAAGCAAATCACCAAAGACTGTTTTGTTGCTGCTAAAGCTTACTGGGTTTATGTTTATGTGGCCGACAAACACATGACCTTTTTCTTTTAAAGGGACACGCTGTCTCATTATGTATAGTTACATATCATATTATTTTAATTTGCCACCAACACATGAGCAACATTTTCATTTTATAGCTGAGTGAGGTAAAGCTCATTTATATAATAGTTTCCCAGCATATTTTATAGATTAATCATGTTTTGGAAGTAAAAGCAGCTACGCAGCCATTTTACCATAAAGAAACGTGAGTAAACAGGTAGCTCAGTTAATGAAGTTGCTCATTTTCCACATTGTATACAACGTAGAGGGAGTGACAGGAGCCCTGATGAATCATGGGACTTCTTCTTTTTTTTTTTTTTGCATCAAAACGGGATGAACAGTTGCACAAAGTCAACTTTCAGGAAGGGAGTTTCCATTGGTAAAAACAAGTTGGGTCTGAAACTGAACAAATGGAGATGAATAGTTGGCTACATGTGTGTTTGGCCGAGCCGAGGAGTGAAACACCAGAGAAAAATGTCTGACATTTTCTACTGAGGACAAAAGTTTTCCTTAAAAACTGAGCTGAAGAAAAGAAGAAAACACACAATGTCTCAGTATTAAGCTGTTACAGTGATGACGGAGGTGAGCCAGTTCAAACAGAGAAGGCTTAAAGAGAAAAGGTGGAGATAAAAGCTTAAAGCAGCAAAAACACAGAGATTCAAGGTAGAAAAACAAAAAAAGTGACCACCGGCTCTGTTGGCTCTTGAACGCCTCTTGCACGGTGGCCTTGCCATTCAGCCGTTTACAACACTTAAAGTCATGATCGACCTTCTTGTGTACACTTGGCCGAGATGAAAACCAGCGCCGTGGATGTTTTTCGAACAAAGCCTACAGTATGTGAGAGCAGCCCTGGGTGCTGCTGTGTTTATCAAAGGACTCGGCTGTTGTCAAAAAGACAGATAGTTGCTCTTTGTCAACATAATTTCTGCGTTAATGACCCTCGTTATTTATTTGGTTGCTACCATGGCTACAAGCTGGGGAGGCTTTGATATATGGGGTTTTCTGTGATGACGCCAGTCTCTCTCTTATGCAGCGTTTTTAACCAGGACGCCACACTGCACGAGAACCCAGGCGTGAAACACACTAAGGCAACAGCAACCCGGCGAGGACTCTGCGTTACGCTTTGAAGTGCTTTTCATCAGGAGATTATCAACAGGAGGAGCTGAGAGAGAAAGATTGGCCTAAATTCACCTCACTGTTGTTTTTTGACATCCTGTACAAACAGAAGAAAAGGTCCAGTAACACAGAAAGATGAGCATTTTACAGTCTGTGTGTATCAAACCCGCTGCTAAATCCTGTTTGAACAAAGTGTATTTCTCTTCAAACACAGGCTTAACATTAAAAAACTCCTCAGCAAAACAATCGAAGCCAAACGTCTCCATCCCACTGCAGACAACAGACAACAGCAGAGCTTAGGTCAGCTCCCTGACACACTGACATTAGGTCAAAGGTCACAGCCTGAGCGCTCTGGTATGGAGTCCATGTTGTAATATCTCCGTGCAGCAGGTATTTTTGGTGTCAGGTCTGATGTGATGTGATGTGATGTGCTGCGTTGCGGTGCTCCATCACAGCGCTGTGAGGCAGAGATGTTGGTCTGAGCAGAAAACTCTGGTCTGAAGTGCAGAGCGGGCTTTGATGTGAGCCTAATATGGCCTGTAAAAAGGGGGATCCTGCTCTTTGAAGTGTTGCCTGATGCTGTCCAGACACAAGTGTGTATGTGTGTATGTGTGTGTGTGTGTGTGTGTGTGTGTAGTACTCGGGCTGTAGTAGGTCTGTGTCTGTCATCTCAGAGTTATAAAAAGTGATGTAACATTGGGAGAGGCCTGGAGAGAGAGAGAGGGAGAGGGAGGTCTGGCAGGAGAATATGTAGGAGGACATCTCTCTATCTATCTATCTATCTATCTATCTATCTATCTATCTATCTATCTATCTATCTCAAACAAATAATAATCTCTGGTCATGGATTTCTTCTTATTGCCTGCACCAAGTGCTGATGTTTGTTTGTTGTCTCACAGACTGATTGTGTGTTAACAACACCATGAGGTCCTTTCACTGTGTAATCAGTTCCAACAAAGATAAAGAGAGAGAGAGAGCTGTTACGACAGACATAAAATCCCCAAAGACCTTCAGATAACACATTAAAATGGGAGTTAACGTGGCCTCTGCTCCGACATGACACGGGACGTGCAGAGTGTATCGAGGTGTAAGATGTCAATTATCAACAACAGTTTAGAAACAAACAGAAGAAAACACGTTCAGCTCACAAAACAAAACGAGCTTTTAGTTAGGACAAAGCAGAGGAGTGTGTGTGGTGCATGGGAGCAGGAGGCTGGAGTGTATAGATCATGGTGTTAGTGGGGAGGAGGTCAGGGCCAGTGCATCTAACTCTTCTACTGATTGTTATGAAGGGCCATGTGCCAGCATCCATCCGACCACTTTATAACTCTTGGCTGTTCCCTGCGCCTCTCCTGCAAAAGGCCCTAATGCATTCTCTTTGACCTCACCGGTGTAAATCAAATATCTAGCCTCAGATCTTGTAGTGCTGCACACTGATGCAAGTGTGTGTGTGTGTGTGCGTGAGAATGAGAGAGAGAGAGAGAGAGAGAGAGAGAGAGAGAGAGAGTTATAGTAGAAGCTATGTGGTCTAAGACAGAAACAGAAAGAAAGTACGAGGAAACGAAACAAAAGGGCGGAAACAAAGTTCGGATGAATAAACAGCTGCTTCAATTTACACATTTAGTTAGAGAAAACTTGTGCAATTGCCCCCAAAACAAATGAAGTGATGATTATACTTCCTGTTTGGTCACATTCACAGTCCATTTGTACAATGAGCTTCCTCAAACGTCACTGATTAAAAGGGACAAAACGCCACAGGTACGATTATAGAAAACAAGCAGGACGAATAAACAGACTGTAAACAACTTATATGAGAAAGAGATGCTGCATCTCAAGGAAAACACAGTGGTGTAAAAATGATCTCCATGGACTCAAGAGGAGATTTAAAGACAGAAAGCCTGTAATGAATGAAGGCTAATACAAAAAACAGCCCTGTCTTCTTCTGACCGTCCTGTTTGAGACTGTGTGAGACTTCATGGCCTCTGACCTGTTATATACGGCTTCAACGGAAAGCAAAGGAAGAGAGTGAGTATTAGCTGTGGGACTGCAGCTCATCATCAATGTACAATCACTTCCCTCCTGAGGCAAAAACACTGAGGTGTCATCACCCCTCTTTTAGCTCTGCCTTTGGTCTCCACCACTTCACCACCTGGTCTAGTGTTAAAGGGGAACTATGCAAGTCCAGCCTCTCTCCCTCTGTTTTGCTAACCCTCCTCACGCTATGTGCATTTGTTTTCAGTGAAGCCGTGAGAAAGCAATCCATGGAGCGGTAGATTCCCCACACTGGCAGCTCAGATACAGAGATGTGTTTTTCATTTTCAACCTGTGAGCTCATTATAGCAGAGCAGCACAGAGTCGGAAATTATAAGAGGACAGCAGAGCATCAACATTTCACTAAGATTCACAACTACCACTTGTAAAACTTGCAGATGGAGTTAAAGAGCTGCAGCAGGTCTCTGCTAAAGGCTGTAAAGACAATTTCCATAAGTGGAGCTGCAAAATTAGAAAGTGGCATCTGTGTATCTCCTGGTTTCACCGTGTCTTGGCCAGCTGAACCTCAACATCTGGATCTGAAACAGCACATTTGCTGCAATGTATTTACAAATGGACCAATATAGTTGCATCAGCATATGAAGCTCAGAAAAACAAACAAAAACTGGCCCTGATTTCCAGGTGGGTAAAGTGGTCCATGACGGACGGACAGACAGACAGACAGACAGACAGACAGAAACCTGGGAGCAGTGGAAACAGATGGTTTCACCCTCAAAGAAAGAAAAAAGGTCAGAGGAGGTAACTAATGAGTGAGGAGGTTTCTTCTTCTTGTTTGAATGACAGCTCATTAGAAAACTAACTCTTACTCACTGTTTCATATATATAATATATATATATATATATATATATATAAACACTCTTTAAAACAACAACTCTGTCATTAATATAATAATTACACACAGCAGCACAGAGTAAAACACAGTGCGTCTCAAATGTCTCTACGTGTCTGTAAGTCCGGGCGTGTCTTACAATAACTCAGTAGATTTATACAGTCCTGGACAAACATGTCGTGCACACACACACACACACACACACACACACACTCGGCCCTCCCACTTGAAGCATACATCATCGCTCGGCAGCACTGAAGCCGTCACAACAGCAGCACTGAGGTAAAATTAGATGAGCTTATTTATAATAGTATTAATAATAATAATGATAATAATAACAAAAGCAACTCTTCCCGTGTGGATGGGCTCCATATCATTATGTGTGTGATTGCCAGGGAGAACTTTGCTCTCAGCATTCCCAGCATTCCCATGTAGCTCTTGACCCCTGACAGCCTTAAATTATTAACATTCCCATATGGGCTTAAAGCCCCTGATCGCTGCTTGCAGCTACATTTTCATGTGTTTTTCATATTACCATAAGAATTGACACAGGAGATAATATCTCATTTGTAATTCACGGCCTCTGTGTGTGTGTGTGTGTGTCTTCCTGTTTATCTGTCCTGGATATATCAACCATCAACTACTAAGTTTTACTCCTTGGAAACCTGCAGTCAAAACGCATGCCCAGCCCTCAGCCCTCCCCCTCAGTGTTTCTCAGTGAGTGTGTCCGGTCAGCAGGGGGCAGTAGTTTGCCTTCATCTGCAGGACAAACAGTAACTGGTCTCTGTCTCTACTGCTGCTGCTTTTGTATCCAGCACCACTGACAGCACACAGGGCCAACTGCACAATGGGTTATGAATGAGCTCCCATTCATCACAATTAATCAGTGGGCCAAACCCATTAGCTGTCAGGCAGGGGACGAGTTTGTCTTTGTAAGAATGACGGACTGCTCAGACGGTTCAAATGCATCAGACGGACTCAAGTGGTCGAGAAAAACTCGGGGAAAAAAAAGTGAAAGAGCTGACTTCACTCGTTGTGTCATCTTCACTGATAAAATGTTGGAGAAAACTTTTTTTTTTTTGACATTTTGAAGAAAAACCTGTTTTGTGATTTGAAGAGTGAACGTCCTTACTTCACTTCACACCTCAAATCTGAACCCAAAGTATCAGGGATGGTCAGAGAGTGAATGCACTTCCTCATGTCCTGTAGCTACTGTCTTACACAACTGCACCTGGCTCCATCAAAGAAATGCAGCTGAAACCTTGCATTGTATCATTGCTGATCACACGACACAACTTTTAAAGATCTGTAGATTAATTAGTAAAAATATAAGTGAGGATATTTTTCTGAGCAGTAAACAAAAAAAAAAACTACAAACAGGCCTGTTGCCATAGCAGCACTGATGAACGTCGCTGTGAAGACGGTATAACACCAGTTTTCACGCTGTTTGAATATGTGACGTCGTATTAACACGATCTCAGTCAATAGGCAGCTGATAGGAATCTGTGAGAGGAAGTCAAATGTAAACATTTCAGTCAAGTTTGAAAGGACGTCTGTAACATGTCTGAGTGACCAGACTTCATACCCTAAGTCTTCCTCAAACAAAAGTAAACCTTCCTCTTTTTTCCCTCTTTTCTTTTCTTTTCTTTTCTCCTCACTTTTCCTCCCTCCATAACAAACACCACATAATGATTTTGGGTATCTGGTAGATCAAGCGGGGTTTTTGCCGGCAGCTGTGTGGTGGTTGTGGGGTTGCCAAACCAATAGAGAGGGGCTCCTGGAGTCACCTCTGCCCAAACATACACCTAATCCTCCCAGCACCGGCCAGATCGCACTCTTGAACGCACAAGACAGTTTAAAAATAGAGGAGGGGACAAAGGTCAAATCTACAGAGGGATTTAAGGCCTTATCATTATCACGGAACAGCAGAGCTGAGCTGCAGCCCTGCCTGAGAAAGTGCCTCTGTGTCTGCGAGAGCTGGAGGCAGGAGGGACGGACGGGAGGGAGGGAGGGAGGGAGGCCTCTGCATGACTAACAGCACGCAGACGTCCACATCCTCACACAGTTGAGTTTTCTAAGGGCTGTATGCTGCATTTTCTCCCACTTAAAGGCCTCACCCCCCCAATTTTTTTTTTTAATCCAAGAGTTTACAGACTGTAGGTTTGGATGCACATCTACCTGCAGGAAAAAATCACATGTGACTTGAACTGTGAGAAAAAATCACTCGCATCTGATAAAATGTGAAAAAAAGTCACTTTGCAGGTGATTTTTTTTTTTAAATCACATTTAACGTTTGATAATGTTCCTAAATATTATCATTGACTTATTTATTACTTCATTTCTACAGTGTTTATCTGTTGAGTGACTAGTTTGACTGAGTTAAACATAAGATGCAGATTAAACACACAATATATTCAGGTTATCATAAGTGACATCAGCTTTCGACGCCCTGCAGCCTTGATATCAGCCACAAAAGTCACCACTGATTTCATGGGGATATTCAGAGACTATGAGGCCTTCACATCACTGGGTGAGAAGTTTTTACTTGTTTGAGGAGAAACACAACAAGATAAAAGAAAAATGCTCTTAGAAAAGAAAATCTTGCGTCACAGTGAGTCCAATGCAATAAAAGCTCATGTCCTGTAAGTGTTTGTCATTTCCTGTGCAGTTGAACGCACCACCACCATGTGCAGTGTTACAATAAGCCTGAAAATCATATATAAGCTATATAGATATAATATTAATTATAGCTGAGAAATAATTTTTAAAAAGTCCCCAAAACATCACAGGACACACAAAACAAAAACAAAGAAGCCAAAGAGGAAAAAGCTTCACTAAATAAACCATGTTAGACCAGGTGAGTCACCATCCACTGCAGGTAGAGACGCTGACGCACTGCGCAACATGTAAGAGCAGGTTCAACACTCTGATCTGCAGTGATCCATCGCAGTGGGAGGTGGATATGTGATATTTAGTAAAAAAAAAAAAAAAAAACCTGATCAGAGATGACACGTTCACACTCAGCTGCTCCTCTGTGTGTGTGTGAGCTTCATGTTATCAGCAACGCTCAGTGGCTATGAAGAGCACTCGAGGCCTGATTAAAAGCTTTTACACAGGCCATTGAGGATGGAATGAAAATCAAGTGAAGTGAGCGGGGTTCAATCTGTGGCTCCTAGACCCAGACAGGAGACGCCTGCTTCTGAGTTTACGGGGGTTTTTGATGGTCGAGTGCTTTTCAGTTTTTGACTCTCTGCTGGGAGCTCTTCATATTTATAGTAGAATTGCACAGTGAGGAGGGCATAGAGAGCAGGGGTGTGTGTGTGGGGGGGGGGGGGGCAAAATTTAAGGTTATGTCGCTGTGCATGAGCTGAAAACTGAATTCTCTTGCATCATCAGAGTCTTTTCCCTCCTTGATGACAGTGAAATCCCACACTGGTCCTTAGCAGTGAAGCTGCAGCCGCGCAGCTTTACTCCAACAAGTTGAGCAGGAATTTGATTAAAATTGTCTGGTTCTGTGAGCGAGCGCCGGTTTGAACTGACCACAGTGATATTAAATCAGAAAGAAAAGCCAGAGAGGTGCTGTCAGTTCCCTCCGACAGGCCGGTGTAACTCTGCTGGGCTTTAGCTCTGCACCGTTAGCAGCCGCTTTATTATCACCTTGTTGTAGCTTAGTGTGTGTACATACACTGTATACAAAGTTATTACAGACATGAAAGCACTTAAGCCCTCTGAAGGAAAAAGGGTGTTCAGAGGCTTGATACCAAAAGTCTCCGTTATTCAAGGGGAGCTGAGGGTTTTATCGTTCGCTTCTGGCCACAGAGCTTCAGAGTCATAGACGCTTTAAAAGACAAACTCCAAAGCTGACCTTTAGGCCTCAATCAGAAGCAGAGAGCGTTGGGTAGAAATAAAGGAGGAGAGGAGGAGAAAGAAGGAGGAGGAGGAGAGGAGTGTACCGCCATTTCAGGAGAGAGAGAGAGAGAGAGAGAGAGAGGGGACATGGGCCTGTTGGTTTCAAAGAGAAGAAGTCAGGTGAACCTGAACGCATCATCACTTCCTACATTTTCTCTTTTTTTCTAACCATTTGTTGCTGGTGATGAGTTCAGCGGCAGGTTTTTATTCTGACGTCTTCCAGTTGCAGTTGCACTAATAACACTGGTGTGTCCCTGTTTCCCGACATGCACTCTGAGCCTCTTTTAACTAACTTTGACATGGGACCGAAAAACAAAACCTCCCGCGTGCGAAGAGACAGAGACAGAGCTGCGAGCTGTGAGCGCGCGCCTCCTCCTCATCATCATCCACTGTAACATCCCGCTGTGACATAGATTAAAATAATAATAATAATCTACAATTTAAAAACCTCACGAGCTCATTTAAAAGCACGAGCGAGAGGCGCGAGACATTTCCACGGAGCTCTTTAATATTCTGTTAAAACGAGAGGATTAAAAAAAAAAAGACTTTTTATATTTATTTTTATGTTGAAGCAGAAAAAACTGAATTTAATTCGATGTTTAAAACAAAGTCAGAGTTAAAACAGGATCAAACCTTTAATTTAAAACTTCAATGAACAAGACACGTCACCTGTAAACGTCACCGACACTTCTGTCAGATTTACATAATAATAATGATAATAATGATAATATTCTATCAAATTAACTGTGATTAAAATTAAACAAAGTTTATTTAATTAAAACGTGAAATTATAAAAAGAACAGAAAATGTTTTAAATGAGTTTTTTTTTCAAAACGAAAAATTGGATCAAAAAGAAATAACAACGATAATAATATGAATAGACTGATAATAATAATCATAATCATAATAACAATAATAATAATATTAACAGCAATAATAATAATAATAATGATAATAATAATAATAATAATAACAATAATTCGAGTTAAAGGTCGAAATATAAAACTGACATTTTTACTTAAAAACAGCGCGTGAGACATTTTTCTCTCTGTGGAGGTGTGTGTGTGTGTCTGGGGGGGGGGGGGGGGCTTTTTCATTTGTTGCCCCTGAGGAAGGGAACTTACCCTCGTTTTTGTTCCACACTTGAGCCTCTTAGAGACAAAATTCTTGATGTGACTTAAAACTGAGACTCAGAAAAAGAACAAGGAAACAAAATGTCGTCTTCTTCTTCTCTCTTCTTCTTCTTCTTCTTCTTCTTCTTTCTTCTTCCCCAGAGAAGAACAGAAAAAGAAAAGAGGCCTTTCTTTTCTGAACATTTATATAATTTCATTAAAGCAAAAAAAGAAAAGTGCTGCTGACGTCGAAGGACAGAAAAGTGGAAACAAAAATTAAAGTAAAGATTTTAAAAAATTAAATAAATAAAAATCCTTTTTTTCCTCCATAGTTAATGTTCTCAGAGAAAGAGGAGCAGAGAGATTATCTGGTGGGAAAAACACGAGTCCTGAAAAAAAACAGAGATAAAAAGAGCAGAAATATCAGAAGTGATCATGTGACAGAGGAACACGTCACCTGATCTGATGGACACGGATCGATTTCCAGCCTTCAGACCCTGTCTCCATCTGAGGACGCTGATAGACATGAATCATCCCTGCAGCCTCCCACTGTGTGTGTGTGTGTGTGTGTCATGTTGTGATGCTCAGAATAAAGTCATGCTTTGAAAAAAAAAAAATCTAATTTCAAATGTATTTTAAATCACGACTTGGTCCCAAACTATTATTTACGATCTATTTTACATATTAAATAATATATAATATTAATATCAATAATAATAATCTGCATGTGAGAACTTATAAATAATCAGTTTGTTCAGGATGTGAAAGTTAAATTCAAACACTCACTGAGACTCATTTTGCAGGAGAAACAACAACAACAACAACAACAACAAAACATCAAACAACACAAACAAACATAAACCATAAACAGAAGAATTTGAATGACTGCGCTGCCTCCACAGGCAGGAGAGCTCTTTAAACAGAGTCCTTAAACCCTGGCAGCTGTTCTCATGGGCCACAGACCCATAAGCCCCCCCCCCCCCCCCCACACACACACACACACACACACTCACACTCATACATTAAAGCAGCAGTGCTTGCCGTCTATAGGGAGGAGGCTTGTGCAGCAGATGTGGGGGGGTGGGGGGCCGGGGTCAGTGCTGCAGGGCCTTATACACAAAGGCCTTTTACTGCACGAAAGCCTGGATATATCTTTCTAATGTTGTTTAATTAGTTCATCAATCAATTACAGAAACAATTATTAATCAGCTCCATTCTACAATGAGTCTTAATGGGATTAGTGTAAAAATCTCAGAGCTTAGCACACGTGTGAACCTCTGACGAGCTCTTTGCAGGAAGGTGGTGGTGCTGTGCATCTTCAACTTGTGCACCTTGTTTTTTATGTGAGGGTGTAAAATTCAAAACCTTTACAGCTTCAAAAAACAAAAAAACAAAACCAGCACTGTTGTCTCGACTGGCCCGAGCCTCCAGAGGCTCTGTGTGGGATTTGTTACTGTTGCTCAAAGTGCTGGTGACTTTTCAGGAGCTATTAGAAGATTCCTGGGATGGTGGAGCAACTGAGGAGGATTTAAAAACAAACAAATGAAGGAAATGTGTGTCTGTTGAATGCTTAAACAGGACAAGGTGAATACCTGAATACACTGATGCACATGGAGCCTCTGTGTTCATGCAGAGGCTTGAAGCCTCACAAAAACCCGCAACAGTGTAATTACAAGCAAGTGTGAAGATTGTATTCCTTATCTAAAGTTCACCAGTTTCCAAAACATGTTTCCACCCCTACCTGCTGACTGCCGGTGAAGGGGCAAAGCCTACGGGTGTGTGTGTGTCTTAGGGTGGTGGTGGTGGTGGTGGAGGGAAGAGAAGCAGCTAATGCAGCCAATTAAAGCCTAATCCAGTGATGAAGCATTGTCTCAGGAAGATAACAGAGCTGCTAAGTGGCGCTGCTAATGACAAAGGAGAGGTGGGGATCACTGCTGGATCACGACTTTATGGAACATATGTGGAGTAAAACGAAAGCACAGCGTGATGGTGAGACGGTGGAGGTATGAGTCTGGATCCAGTTAACAGGGAGGGGGTGAGGTGTGAGAGCAAACGGCAACTAAAGACGAACAAAAACACAAAGTCACGTCCTGATGAAGCACAACTTCTGGTATTGTCTACAACAAACTGCACTTATACAACAACACACAAGCACAACACTTTTCTAATTTACTATTATAATTCAGTTCCAATGATCCAAAATGTGTTTGACCAAGTATATAATTCCCTTTGGACCAGATTACAGCTTTAACATTTTCATTTGCAGCAGAGATTTTTTTAAACTTTAGATGGATTTGAAAACGTGACACAAAGGAGGCCGTGGACAAAGACGCAGGTGGAGCATTCACTGCTGCGCAGTGAAGCAATGTGCAAAAGGTAAAGTCCTGCATTACTCCATATTACACCTAACATGTGACATGCCTCAATAAACCACACACACGTATACACACCACACACACACACACACCTCAGAGGAAGCATTTGCATCGCATGCAGTGAGCAAAAAGTGCAGAGAGAATCAAAGCGAACACCATCCACATGTGCACATGCAGGCAACACCAGAGCCAGAGCATAAAACTGACACCTCACACAAAAAGTCCTACTAAGTTGCTAATTGAAGCGGCTTCATGAGGCTTAAGGAACCATTGTGATGCGGATCACAACATAATGGTCTTTAGATGCATCAACAAGATTAGCTGCAGCATCTCCCACACCTCTGTGCTGCTGCAGAGCGTCAGCAGAGCGCTGCGTTCAAACACCGCGGCTGATGTGATTAACTATTTACTCAACAATTCATATGGACGACTTCATGTGTGTAACAGGATGACAAGCTGCAGCAGCAGTGGAGTGGTGAGTGTGTGTGTTTTTGCTGTTTGTGGATTAACTGTGGACAATGACGCATTTAAAACATCACTTTTACACATCTATTGTTTTGATACGAAGATTTTTTCAACAGCCTTCAATCTTTATAAAAAAAGAAAGTGCTCTGTTTTTCCAAAGAGTGTGTGTGTGTGTGTGTGTGTGTGTGTGTGTGTCAACTGCAGGATGAGATCAGCGCTGAACGTGTGCAATATAAACATAATGTATAATAACACATTATTCAGTATTTAGCCTTTTTAAACTTTACGACCTTTGACCCTGTGGATTTCAAAACCCACACAAACACATTCTGGGAATTAAACAACACAAAGAGCATAAAAAGTATTTTTTCCAAATTAAAATTTTGAACCGCATCCTCCAGAGGAACATGTCAGTCATGGCTTCACGAATAAATGACAACGACTTTTTGTACAATATGAAAAACCACATTTTAAGTTTCTGACTCTTTGTAAATTTCACGCTCTGCATTCTGGGAGAAAACGTCTGAACATCTCCAACTTGTTTGACCACAGCTGTCAGTACAGCAACGCTTCAAGCTCTCAGCGTTATTATTATCATTATCTTTAAAAAAAAAAAAAAAAAAAAAAAGCAGCCATGACGATTTTTAAATCAGAGGTTCGTCTGCTCCTCTGTTGATTAGATTGGTTTAGAGTCGAACAAATGAAAGTGCTGCTCCCGTGCTGTGCTGTCAGTGAGTCGGCGGAGGTGACGGCTGTGACGGCTCGTGTGCAGAAGCTGTTTCTTTGGTTTGTTTTGGTTTTTATTGTTCTGTATCTGGCTCCAGAGCAGAGAGTGTCCAGGCTGTGAGAGCAGCGCTGAGCCGATGACTAAAGAGCATTTCTAATAGAAGTTTCAATCAATATCAAATCATGTTTAAGGTGGAAATGTTTTGACATTTGACTTGACAGCAACAAAAACCCTGAACTCGTCTCAGTGGAGCTTTCAGTCTGTTGTTGTTAACTGTTTTAGCTTGTTCCATCCTTCCTACTGTTTGCAACCTTAGGAGGTAATCCAGCTGCCGTGTGTGAGTGTGTGTGTGTATACTGCATGCATACACTCCATTTTTGCTGTGTTGGCCATAGGAGGACAGCAGCCTGTCTTTAGGTTTTCATATTGTACTCATACACATATCATATTCCAACTGAGGAAAAAATTAAAAAAAAAAACTCGGCCCGAGTGGAATCTCCTTTTAAACATGTAACGCAAGCTCAGTAATCATCCCTCCAAGTGCTTACAGGCACAGCACTGTACAATCAACTGAAATTTGTAGGAACGGAAAGCCCTGGCAGGCCCAGGCTCCTGAGATCATGTCTGTTTTATTGGGGGGATAAATGTTGCCATTGACAGCGTGGAGGGGGGAAAACGGAGCGTGGCCGGCCCACCTCTAATTGGCTGCATTAGCATCATCATTGCTGCTCGGCCTCCCCCTCCACTCTGGCTCCGTTTCCTGTGATTTGATTGGCTGCGTCAGCATTCGTGCAATTTACAAGCTACCTCAGGGAGGTCTTTCTTTCTTT